>BOPN01000524.1:72500-85000 GCA_017312705.2 Penaeus japonicus | reverse complement strand
AGAGAAGATAATTCCATTTTCTGGTTACTTGAACCCGCTCGTTTCTCTCAAAGGAAAGATGGACAAACTTAGCTCATTGCGATCCCTGATTATCGTTTTTACTTTTTTTTTAGGAGGGGGGGGGGTCGTGTGTGGCTTGATTCATTGATTATCTCACCTCTCTCACCTGACGTTATCATTAATTACGCCCCTCGTCTGACCTGACTGAGTACCCGGTTGGTGTCCCACTTCCCTCGGGAGGCCCGGCGAGGGAATGGCATCTCGCAGGTCGTGACTTATTGATTATTTATTATGGACTTTTTTTTGCTTTTCCCTTTTTTCAGGGTGATGGATTTTTTTTTTTCCATTTTGAGGATGATTTTTCTTTTTTGTGTGATTTTATTCACTCTCTCTCTCTCTCTCTCTCTCTCTCTCTCTCTCTATATATATATATATATATATATATATATATATATATATATATATATATATATATATACGCATACACACACACACACACACACACACACACACACACACACACACACACACACATATATATATATATATATATATATATATATATATATATATATATATATATATATATATATATATATATATATATATATATATTTATTTATATTTATATATATATTTATTTATTTATTTATTTCCCTTCTATCTTTCCCTCTCTCCTCCGCTCTTCCTATTTCTCTCCCCTCTATCTTTCCCTCTCCCTTCCTTCTCACCTGGATAGGCATTGATTACTCCTTCTTGGAAATAGGTTAACCACTGATTAACTTGGCGGTTACAATCACTCCCTCACTTTCTAATCACTCCAAACCTACCGCTTCACTCCTCCCCGTTTTGTTCTTTCTCTCCCTCTCCTTTCTCCTTTTCCCTCTTACCCACCCTTTCCTCCTCTTCCTCTCTCTCTCTCTCTCTCTCTCTCTCTCTCTCTCTCTCTCTCTCTCTCTCTCTCTCTCTCTCTCTCTCTCTCTCTCTCTCTCTCTCTCTCTCTCTCTCTCTCTCTCTCTCTCTCTCTCTCTTGTTCCTCTCTTCTCTTATCGTATCAGCCTCTATAGTTCGTACTGCCATTCTACTTGAGTGATTCCTTTCACTATATGCTATCCATGGCTCTTCCTCCTCCCCTCCCTCTCCTTCTCTCGCCCAATCTCCCTCCCTCTCCCTCAGTATTCTTCCCCTCCCCTTTCCCCCCTCCCTTCCTCTTCTCTCCCCATTCCCCCTCCCTTACCCTCTTCCTCCTCCTCCTCTCACCCTCTCTCTCTCTCTCTCTCTTCAATCCTCATCCTCTTTCCTCTTCTCCCCATTATCCCTCCCTTCCTCTCCTTTCCTCTTCCTCTCCTCTCCCCATTCCCTCTCCCCCTTCCTTTCCTCTCCCTTTCCTCTCCTCTCCCCATCCCCCCTCCCTTCCTTTCATCTCCCTTTCCTCTCACATCTTCATCCACCTTCTATATCTCTCCACTCCCCATCATCTCCATATTTACCCTCCTTTCCTCCTCTCTCCCCGTTCCCCTCCCTTCATCTTCTTCTCTTCCTCCTCCTCCTCCTCCCCTCCTTCTCCCTTCCTCTCCCTATTCCCCCGCCCTTCCTATCTCCATTCCCCCTCCTTTTCTCTACTCTCCCCTTCCTCTCCCCCATCATAAGGAATATGAATGTCTTCCCCCAATTAAACGATATTCGCCTTAATCAGAAGCCGGAAAAATTAATGGTAATTACTGCAATTTTGGTTTGGCAAGTCGACCCTGACGTATGAAGATTTCTACCCTACTTATTCATTGTGCGCGACTGGGTATGTATGTATTTCCTTGTATGTATTTGTTTGTGCGTGTGTGAGTGAGTGTGTGTGTGTGTGTCTGTGTGTGTATGTGTGTATGAATGCGTGGCAAGACCCGTACATCAATTGTATGTTCTTCTTTGGTGAGGTTTTACATATCTTAGCGAGCTGTGTCCACGTTTATCATAACTTTGAATTCTGAACTGTATGTCTGGTGTTGACGCAAGTTTTATTGTTTGGTCGAGGGAAATGGTCTTGGGTAAACTGCGTCGATCCCTGTCTATAAACTAACACAAGTTTTATTGTGGGAAGGATGGAGGGAGGACGGTCGCGCTGCGGCCGTCGTGGGCAGGCCGGGAGAAGGTGATGGCTCGCTGCCGTCCTGAGCGCTCTGGGCGTGACACCTCCTTCCCCGTCAGCCTCCCGCGCCGAGGCGGCCGGGGACGGACTTGCTGTAGTAGACCCGCCACCTAGCCCATTTGTAGAGCCTTTGCGTATCAATCATACGTCAAACGTTTGGTGTATAAATCTTTTGAATCCTGTGAGCGTATAATTTTTCCGAAATATACTTTCGTCTCTAAGCCCCCTTGTATTTAACTCTGTGCCACTGATACCGAAATAAACTGCGGGATAGAAAGCTCTATTTTGCTCTTTTCCTAAGCCAACATTTTACACTCCCGTTATCCTTCTGAGGAAATTCTGACTGACGAGTTGCTGTACCCTTCCAACCGGGTTTATGAAATTACAATGTATTTTTCCATTGTCGGGACTACATAAAATAAATGCATGAAAAATGTGTAAATACAGAAAAAAAACATATTGTTGCACACTAGAATGTCAGGAAAGCATATTGGAACGACACGTGCAAGTTAGACTTTCCTTTCCTTTCCTACGCACAGGTTAACCGTGATTGGTATTACTCATTGTTACATTCGCAGCTGTCGTCGAGTACAGCCTAGGTGACACTGGCGTGGAGTGGAAACATTATAATAACAATGGTAGTTCCAGGACGACAGATCTTCTGGGATATCGCTGGTGCCAGACGAGGTAGCATATGCAGATGACTTGGCAGGAACACCAGAGCTGAGAGACGTGAAGAAATGATGAGCTACAGCTAGGACACGGCTCCCCGCTGGTCATCGCGAGGCCTGATAGAGACACGAGACCACGTTGATATTTGACCGAACGACTATGTGTGATTAGAAGATTAGCATTGGTATTTCAGCGTATACTGAGATACTATTTAAGGACATATTTATTTTGATTTGGCCGGTAAAACTATGGTTTCTGCTTATAGGATTGAAAGCGCTTTAAACCAAGCATTTTATAGATAGCTTTTTTTTCGCCACATCTCTTCTGCAATCCTCCGATAAACAGATCAGTCAGCAAGACGCTTGACAGGCTTATCAATTGATGTAGGAGATGCGACATAAGGCAACATTGCATTAGCAATACGTATATAGTAAAATAGTTTTAAAGATGATAAGACAGATAATTTAAGCGCAACAGAAACACATTCTCGGCCTCACGGTACATACAAGGATCTAGCCCAGGCGCCGTATGGCCGTCAGAAAATAACACGGCCATTACATCACGCTTAGAAAAGCAACCGCAACACCACGGTATCGACTAAACAACATTTCTACGGTGGATGCCTTGTTTAACTTTAGCTGCACTTGCGGCTGCGGCTAATCTTGGTCCAACCTGACTGTGATTTGCAGTGTGCCATAGTCTTAGCAGGAACTTTAATCATATGCTTCCCTGCACTTAATATCATAATATAATGTAATATTAAAGGACTCGCTCTCTTCTCTCGAGGAAAATGGATTGCAATATGTTTATGCTAAAGAACTGCACAGTGGCGTGTCCCCTATGGCTGCACCCTCGTGAAAAGGAAGGTTGAAAGTTAAAAGTTAGCAACATGGAAAATCGAGCGAATCAGCAAAGGAGCTAATCTTAGCATCTGTTGGACAAAGGCGTTAAATACAAGCTGGCAGCTACTCTTGCCTCGGACGCCAACGCCAAAGCTACAGCTGCCCAAGTCACTACTTTTTGATAAACACATTATATGTTTCCTTTCACTGACTATATAGTAGATTTCATTTCTTTCTCTCTGTTTCGAGAAAACCCGGAAGCATTTGCGCTTCACGATAGCAGCCACCTTAGAATGCGCTTCATATATATATATTGTGAAGCATATTTAAAACTCATGAATCATTCGCGAAGATCTATAAGTAGTATTCTTGTACAGACAAGGAATATATTCTTTTTAATTTCGGTCATTAATTTATTCATGGACTCATTATAGTTACTATACAGCAAAAGACCGTAATTTATGTTATATCACGTTTTGTTGAACGTGGATTTGGAATCAGAAATCGTTCACTTACTAATCGGGCCAATCAGTACTTCCCTTACGCCTTACACATCCTCTCTCTCTCTTTCTCTCTCTCTCTCTCTCTCTCTCTCTCTCCCCCCCCCCTCTCTCTCTCTCTTTCTCTCTCTCTCACTCTCTTTCTCTCACTCTCTTCCCCCCCCCCCCTCTCTCTCTCTCTCTCTCTCTCTCTCTCTCTCTCTCTCTCTCTCTCTCTCTCTCTCTCTCTCTCTCTCTCTCTCTCTCTCTCTCTCTCTCTCTCTCTCTCTCTCTCTCTCTCTCTCTCTCTCTCTCTCTCTCTCTCTCTCTCTCTCTCTCTCTCTCTCTCTCTCTCTCTCTTCATTCTTTTCTTTTCTTCTTTTCACCTTTGTCTAGTCTTTCCATTCCGTCGGTGAAGGTCCGAGATGGATGAAGTCTGAATATACTGCAATTTTCTTTGTAGAATGTTTGATCCCTCCGGCTTATTTTCGACCATAGGATCCTGCTATTTTTCTTCTGAAAATCGTCCGAGTGAACTGGAGAATGAAATACATCACCTTCCCTCTCTAAGATATTCCAATCACCTCTTCTTATTTTTTTTTACCCTTTATTCGTTTTTTGGGCGTCTTTCGAATCTTTATTACTGTTTAACTCTTCTCATCATACGAAAAAAGTCAAGTTCTTTTCCTACCCTGCCGTTGTTTTTCATGTGTAAAAAAATATACAGATAAATTGTAGACACGTACAATAAAATCAGTAAAAATAAGTAAATCAGATAAAGTGAAGAGAAAATGAACAGATGAATAGATAGAATGAATAGATATTTGAATGAAATTATCAGTAAGATCAAGTAAGATAATACAAAACGGACAGCGAATAGATTAGTTAAATTGCCCTCTCCGCAACGTGTAGCAATCTTAGGAGCATATCGCCCAACGGGGGAACTAGCTTCCGAGTCCCGTCACAGAGATTCAAATAAAGCACTGCGGTGACTCAGGTGTCTCGGTCGAAGAAGCAATCTCAGCAATACGGAGATCTTTTGAAGAACGGAACAGGAACGTGGATATTACTCTTTTTTTTTAAGAATCGCTAAGAGTAAAATAGCTCTGTTAAAATACTTGAGATACTCCACACTGTTCACCTTTGTTTGTCCGGAGTGTCTTGTGATATCCCGGCGGTCCTCCTCGTCCAAAAAGGCATCACATTGCGGTGTGATGACGCGTAAGTCAGAACTGTCAGCGCAAAGGGACAGTTTCATAGGTTTCCATTTCCTATAAAGAAGCTCTTTGTATCGACCCTCTATTTGAGAGCCATAACATGAATAATAATGAATCGTTAAATGAAACGAGAGAAATTTTCGGCTCGCATGTTGTGTCACTTACTCATGCAAAACAAATTATTTTTGATGGACTATAACTCCTACTATGTAGGGCGTGTGTTGAGAAATCCGATAAAGATATTCAATTCTCTAACATCCAACTGTGATATTTTTTATAAAGCAGAACAAAGTAGATGAAGGACCTTTCAGCTTTAAATGAGACAAAGTTTTAGTATTCTTTTTTTTATGTCTTCTTCATCTTACACTTCATCTTTATTTTCAATCTTTGTAACTGCACGTGCGTGCGTGTGTGTTTGTGTGTGTGTGTGTGTGCGTGTGTGTGTATGTGTGTCTGTGTGAATGTATATGGATAAACTCAGATAAACTTATGGTAAAAAGAGAGAATATAGTCCATAACGCTGTATGATATACAAATGGGATTAATATGAAATATATTAGAATCTAGATCAACTTGGCGGGAAAATAGAAAATGTTGTCGTAGCATCACTAGTGTCATCACTACTGACTAATGAAATGTGGCACACGGCCACCCTAGACTTTATTGAGTTACTAACTGCTGAACCTTAAAGAATATTCATTTTTTTTCCTTTCTTTCTCGAAGGGAAAAGTCTTAAGTCATTTATTACAAGATTACTTATATCAACCAGATAATTGTGTGATTTTGAGTATTCTCATCTAAGATTTTCTTTTCGGCATAACTAACGAATATTTGGATGTCAAATAATTCAAATTTAGCATATTCTTGACTGTAAATGGATAAGTATACACTCAATGTGATATTGGGTGTCATAGAAAATTATATTCATTATAAATAAAGTTTCATTATGTATGATAATTGTTCTATTATCTATATGAATACTAAATTTCTTTTTAAGATATTTTGAAAATCGAGAAAGCCACGGAATCACACACATGCAGGTGCTCCGATCCCAGCTTCACCCGACTTACACATTAACAAAAATACAGTGAAAATAATTTTGAAACAACGATAAAACGTCAGAACGTTCAATATTGGTTACATTAACCTGCACGCACCACACTCACTCATACAACACACACAAACACACACACACAAACAAACAAACACACACAGACAAACAAAAAACAAACATAAACAAAAACAAACACACGTACACACACACAAACACAAACACACACACACAAACAAACATACACACACAAACACACATCCCTCTCACCCTCCCACCCTCCCCCTCCCCTCCCCCTCCCCCGCACCCCCATCCCTCCATCCTGCCATCACACATAAAGATATAAACTTACAGGTTTCGCTTCATCATATTGGCCGTGATATTTGATACGTCAGGCTACCCGGCGGAGGACCCAGCCCGGCGCTGATGACGAATGGTGTCATTCTTCCCCGGGAACCTCAGTCATCCTGGCGCTGTCTATTGATTACTTATTTTCTGGCCAGAGATCATTAATGAACCCTCGCTTTCTTTAGCTCTCTTTTTTTGGCTGTCTGTCTGTATAACTGTATAGTTGTATTTCTTTTTTTCTTTTTTTTCTTTTTTTCTTTCTAGCTGTTGAACACTTTGTCTGTTTGTGTATCCCTTATCTCTTCTTGTTATCTGTCTCTCTGTATCTTCTCTCTCTCTCTCTATCTCGCTCTCTCTCTTCTCTCTCTCTTCTCTCTCTCTCTCTCTCTCTCTCTCTCTCTCTCTATCTATCTATCTATCTATCTATCTATCTATCTATCTATCTCTCTCTCTCTATCTATCTATCTATCTATCTCTATATCTGTCTGTCTCTCTGTCTCCCTTTCTCTTTCTTTCCTTTTCCTTCTCATTCTCCTTTCCCTTCTTCCTTCCTTCTTTCTCTCTCTTTCTCTTTTCTCTCTCTCTCTACCCCCCTTTTTTCGCTCTCCCGCTCTTTTCCTTCGACGATTAGCGATGACGCCTGGAATCGGCTTGAGGCTGAATCAAAATGTTATGATATCGAGCGACTCTTAGACGCCAATGTTTATGATACATGCGCATGAGGTTAGAGAGAATCTCTCTCTCTCTCTCTCTCTCTCCCTCCCTCCCTCCCTCCACCCTCCCTCCCTCTCTCTCTCTCTCTCTCTCTCACCGCGTTCTTGCGATATAGGTTACGCTTGTGCTGTTAATGGCCGTTGCTTTGTTGATGTTTGGGTTGCATACAGTGCAGGCTGCATCAGGTCGTTATAGATGATGAAGGGCAGTAGTTATCAGTTTTTTTTTTTTGTTAAGCGACAGTAATGGTCATATATGCGTGTGCTCTTGGGCCAGTGTGTGTGTGTGTGTGTGTATGTGTGTGTGTGCGTGTGTGTGTGTGTGTGTGTGTGTGTGTGTGTGTGTGTGTGTGTGTGTGTGTGTGTGTGTGTGTGTGTGTGTGTGTGTGTGTGTGTGTGTGTGTGTGTGTGTGTGTGTGTGTATGTATGTATGTGTGTGTGTGTGTGTTTCTGTATGTGTATGTGGGTGTCAGTGGCACTCGCAAGGGCTATGTTGGTGATGCTGAGGTGACAACACCGCGTGGCCCTCTTTTGACGCCTCGCCGCTCAGGAATATTTCTTTCCGTCCTCGAGTCTTTTTCTTCTCTCTTTTCCCTTTCTTCCTCCCAACCAGCCGTCACCTTCAACGCAAGAGTGGAGAAGAAATGTTATTCATGGATTCCCAAAGCCGGTTATTGACTGATTATTTACCAACTCAGCTTTACCCACCTGGTTATTCACTTTGAGTTTTGCATGTTGCTTTATAAGTAAATCTGCACAGTCAAAAATTGCGTAAAGAGAGTTGAAATGACTTGATATAAGTGGATGATATGAAGGAATGGATTTAGTGACGTTGCCATAGAAGTGAAATAAAGGAGGTACTAATCCTGCAGTAATGGGTATAGTAATGCTGCTATATAAGTGAAAACGTGGATTTAGTGATGCTGATATAAAAGTGCAATGATGGGTATAGTGATACTGGCATAGAAATGAAATAGTGATGCTGGTATAGAGATGGAATAATGGATACAGTGATGCGGAAACAGAAATGAATTGGATATAGTGATGCTGGTGTAGAAGTGCAATACCGTGGAGACACCCAATATGGAAGAGGTGATTTATAAAAGTAACGTGCAATGGATGGTCTAACTGAGCCCAAGATTTCGTGTTGGATGGCAGTCAGAAGCAGTTCATTAGTGACGCTGTAATGACCTTGCGAGCTAGACATGAGCAAGAGATGCATGTCCGAGGTTGGTTTATTTTATTTTTTATTTTTTGCGTGGGTTTCTCTTTCGTAATTTGTTCGTCCTAAGTCAATCAAGAAAATAGGGAACTGTTTTGCTGAGAAAGAATGTCTTACGTAAGCCTATCGTCTGGGAAGCTGTTGCCTGTGTTGATTAGGTCCCTTTCCCCTCCCCAGCCTCCTCCCCCTCCCCCTCTCCTACCTCCTGCCCTTACTTGTCTCTTGTTTCCTCTCAGCCCTTTCCTCCGCGGACTCAAAATAGTATGGGAATTACCGAGTCCGCACGAAGGTAAAAGTAAGCCACATTTCTCACATGGTCGGGTTTATGAGGATAACACTATCTCCGCTGGACCTTAGGACACGACCGGATTATCTGTGCCGGCGAAGTGCGTGAGTTACGAGTCCCGCGTGACCGAACTGGACGATAGTTTCCGCCAGCTGGACAGCCAGACGTATAATGCATCATTCGCCTAAGACGTCGACAGGTAAAAAGTAAACCCGGGTTCCTGACTCTCCCTCCGCGTCCATGGAATGACTAAGTTTCTCTGGCCATGTTTCCTTTCGCTGGGACCCGAGTCGGCGGAGCAGCCAGGGTTGGGAATTGGAGGTTGAGCTGGTCATTTTTTTATGTGTGTGTGTGTGTGTGTGTGTGTGTGTGTGTGTGTGTGTGTGTGTGTGTGTGTGTGTGTGTGTGTGTGTGTGTGTGTGTATGTGTGTGTTTGGTGATAATTATCTATACGCAGCTGTGTCGATGTACATAAGTGCAGAGATGTGATATTTATGAAACCTTCGCAAAGACGATATCCAGATTCACGAGAGCCTGACAAGTGTCCGTGTGTTTCTCTAAGCAACTGCAAGAGCCCCCAGGTGGCCGGGCGCTCCTTTCGCCTCGAGCAAAACTTCCAAGAGGAAATCCCCCCCCCCCCCCGCCCACCACCACCACCCAACCCCTTCACCCCCCTCCCCCATTCCGGCAAGTAATCCTTTTCTCTCCCGCGGTAAAAGCGCCCCTGGACCGATCTTGTATGGCGCCCCTCGTGCCCCGCGTAACCCGAGCAGGCCGTGTGATGGTGATGAAGCAGGTCGTGGTGCCCTGAGCCCCGCGTTACATGCCTTAAGATCTCTAATATAAAACTCGTAACTTAGCCTGATCCCCAGCTGGGCCTGTCATCATGCTAAGACGCCGGTAAATTGAGCCTCAGTAAACAGTGTTAGCATGTTTTAACGTGGTATTTTTTGAATCTCTGAATATATTCGCCGGCTAGATATTGTTAAATTATTGTTTAATTTCGTGTCAGTTTTATATTTTGTTTCTGGACGGCGAAGGTGGTTCCGGCACGCGACATTGCCTCGACCTCGTGCCCTCCACCCACATTGCAATCATTCCTTTGCAACTTGGAAAACAAAAACTATCTTGCAACTTCCTTGAGGTCATCGATGAAGCAAAATGGCTTTATTCTTCTAACGATAAGTATCGGTTTAAGGAAATAATGAGACTGATAATGCTCGGTAATCGTAATTATCCCTCATTCCTGGAGCCGATGATGCCCCGACCAACACGCATGCGGGAAAACGGATAACTCTTTTCCGTGTGTTATTATTCAATATAAAGCGAAAGATATCTTCATCGCCCAAAAGGAATTCACCGCTGCTTTATATATAGAAGTTACTTAAAGAAAGTAAAGATTTTAATCCGAGACGTAGCTGAAGATACCAAGAGATCTGCGTCGAAAATACGATCAGGACGTTCATTCTGCAAACCTTTTTTATACGCTTAAACACTCACTCTTCCACTACATTCTTTTTGTCCATTTTCTACCCTCATGTTATCCACGCATTCTCGGGTCAACTACTCACATTTTCATTGTTTCATATCTCGTAGTTTCTTATGCTTAGCTTGACTACCCGTTCGGTCAAGTGGATTGAGGTTAAGGGTGACAATAAGTAAGAGTGAAAGTATAGAGAGATTAGGAGAGAGAGAGTGAAAGAGAGAGAGAGAGAGAGAGAGAGAGCGAATCAGAGTGAGAGTGAGATCGTGTGTGTGTGTGTGTGTAAGAGAGAGAGAGACAGAGAGAAAGAGAGAGAGAGAGAAAGAAAGAAAAAGAGAGAGAGAGAGTGAGAGTGAGATCGTGTGTGTGTGTGTGTGTGTGTAAGAGAGAGAGAGACAGAGAGAAAGAGAGAGAGAGAGAAAGAAAGAAAAAGAGAGAGAGAGAGTGAGAATCAGAGTGAGAGTGTGAGAGAGAGAGAAAGATAGATAGATAGATAGATAGATAGAGAAAGAGAGAGAGAGAGACAGAGAGAAAGAGAGAGAGAGAGAGAATGTGTATTAATCAATTAAAATCTAAGCTATTATGGCCAAGGTGTATTATGGCCACCGAGTAAAACCCAATATGCTTTTATATAACCTTACAGAACGAAACAGCGGAGTTAGCGCCGCTCGCCTGCGATGGCTCATCGACGAAGGTGCATGACCGACCTTTATGGGAAATTATTTCCGCGCACGACACAGGGACTGGCTACCGACGGGGCGAATGGCGGACGGGCTTTTACAAAGACTAAAGTCACGGATAAGGAGGCATCAGATCATACCTTTTGTAATCTGGAAAGCCAGGGATTGGACACGTGATGTATGTTAATACGAGAGAGATAGATAGAGATAGATAGAAAAAGAGAGAGAGAGAGAGAGAGAGAGAGAGAGAGAGAGAGAGTAGATAGAGAGAGATATCTTCGTAAAAGTAAGAGAGAAAGAGATGTAGTAAGAGGGAGAGAGATAGAGATAGAAAGATGTTGAGAGATAAATTAGAAAAATAAAGAAAAATAATTTCGCAGAATTAAGAGAGAGAAAGATGTAAAGACAGTGAGAGATAGAGAGAAGTAGATGGACAGAGAAAGAAAGATCTTGGCCGAAGAAACAAAAAACCTTCCAACCTCCGGCCGCGAGACACGGGGTTCCTGGGGAGTCACACACCAATTGGTCTTTTCAGCGGCCGGCGCCCCCCCCCTCCCTACCCCGGCCTGCACTATAGATCGCTCTGCAGCCGCAACACAAAGTTAGACGTAGCCATTAATCTAAAAATACCAGTTCTTGCGACTGTGGCCACTGTTCCATTGGGATATTGCTAACAACAATCAATTGTATTATGAAATACATCACTGTCAACCAACTGACGTCTCGACATTAGCTAATGCGCTGTGTACCTTATAGGGCTTATACACCCTTCCAGTAAGCGAAATACACAGCTTTTCGAAAGAAAGAGGGTCCGAAGATGCCCCCCAAATAATATGGATATCTAACACTCCTCACCTGTGCATATATCAACACAAGTTCCAGACTGAATCGCGAAGTAATTGCATCTCGTTACTGAAGACAGTTAAAAGTTTGAAAAGACCTCAGTCACAAGAAGCAGGCCAGATAAAACTCGAGACAGCGTTGTGCAAGAAAATGTTGCTCTTGTTAGAAGAACGTGAAGGAAAAATGACTGAACCGTTTATACGTCAATCAGTATCATAGAGCGACTGTCATTATCTTGTATTCTGATCGTAAAAACATTTAACGGTGATACGAGCCGGTGCTCTTAATCATACACGTTAAGAGTGTGCAAATTATGAAGTTGGGTCAGTGTTTCTTATGACCTTATTAAATAGTCACAGAACTGGTCAATTGTTTTAAAAAATACCTTTCAGATCTTTATGGTACAAAGCTTTGGAATTCCGTGATGATGTGAGATTAAATTATTCCAATTCCCTTTAATCATGAGGGGACTTTACATTATCTGCAAAGTTTGAATGTCCGACTTAAATTGATTTATATCAATT
>BOPN01000524.1:55000-65000 GCA_017312705.2 Penaeus japonicus | reverse complement strand
GTGTTTGTGTGTGTGTTGCGGACACCTTTATACGTGTGTGTTATTGCGTGACGATCATTAGATATGTATATCTTTTCTTCTACTATCCTTTGTGTTTAAAAATCGTGTGGTTATCTGCAGGGAAGTGAAATATAAATCGGAGAAAAGGGGAGACGGAAAGAAAAAGAGGAGAAAGAGCAGGAGGGATGAAGATTAAGACACTTACAGCACTTGTGGTGAGATTATCGATCATTGCTTCGAGATGTTGTAAGAACAGAGAGGGAGAGAAATGGGGACGGACCTGGAGAGACGGAGGGGAGGGAGGAGAGAGAGAGAGAGAGAGAGAGAGAGAGAGAGAGAGAGAGAGAGAGAGAGAGAGAGAGAGAGAGAGAGAGAGAGAGAGAGAGAGAGAGAGGGAGAGAGAGAGAGAGGAGGGGGGAGACAGAGAGAAGTGAGAGAGAGATAGAGAGGGAGAGAGAGAGAAGAAAACGAAGAAGAAAGAGAAAGTGAAAGAGAAAAACAGAGAGGGAAAGAGAGAAGAGAAGAAGAAGGAGAAAATGAAAAAGAAAAACCGAGAAAGAAAGGGAGAGGAGAAAAAGAAGAGGAAAGAGAAAGGGAAAGAGAAAAACCGAGAGGGAAAGAGAGGAGAGAAGAAGAAGAAGAAAGAGAAAATGAAAAAGAAAAACCGAGGGAAAGAGAGAGGAGAAAAAGAAGAAAGAGCAAGCGAGAAGAGAATTCAGTGTATATCCAATAGTATACGAATAAGTGGAAAATCTAAAATAAAACCCGAACAAGACGTATGGATATGTGAGAGGCTGTGAATATCATGAGGCTTTTGAGGGCGTCGATATAACACGCCGCCGAGCCAAGCCACAATGCGAAGCCGGAAGTTGAGATCAAAGTATTTCTTTTCGTCATAATTTTAGTTCCCTTCGAGTTGTTGGACTTTTGTGAGTCGAGAAGATTGTGAGAAAGGGAAAGTTGAGGGAGAAGAGGCTGATGATGAGGCCTTTTACCAGAAGTGAGTGAGTGAGTGAGGGGGGGGGGGGGTGGGGGTGGGTGGGAGGTGTGTGAGTGTAGAGCGGAGCTGATTTTAGTGTGAGGTTGAGACGCCGGTTGGTTGTGAGGGAAAGTGTGAATCAACGGGATTTTGTGGTGATTGTGAGGAGGGATCGGAAGCTGAGGGAGAAGAGGAGGCTGACGATGAGGTTTTTTCCCAGAAGAGAGTGAATGAGTGAGTGAGTGAGTGAAAGACTGAGCGAGTGACCGGACGAGTGCAATCTGAGGCCGATTTTAGTGAAACGCAGATTGATTTTGAACCAACGGGATATTGCAGTGATTCTGATGTAAGTTAGAATGACGTATTTTTTTTTTAAGTGAAGATGTTCGATGGTAATAGCGGTGGGATGTTATGATTTTTTTTCAGTAATCACAAAGAGAAAGAAAAATAAGGTGGCGGAGTAAATGAGAAACCAAAGAAGAAGAAAAAATGAAGAGAGAAAAAAGTGAAGATATACAATAGGGAAGAGAAGATGAGGAGGCACTGGGCCGAGGAGAGATGTTGGGGGAAAGGGAGGAGGGAGGAAGAGGAGGGAAAGAAGGGAGAGGGAGGGGTGGGAGAGGGAGAGAAGGGAGAAGGAGAGAGAGAGAGACTAAAAAGAAGAAAATAAACAATAGAGAGAAAACATTTACGTAGAGGGGGCAAGAATCTAACAATCCGACAAAGAGAGAAAAAGAGAGAGAGAGAGAATGAGAGAAAGAGGAAAAAGGAAGAGAAAAGAAAAACAATAAAGCGAGTACCCCCCCCCCTCCCCCCTAAGCATAGAGGCAAACAAGGAGGAAGAGAAAGGGAGAGAGGGACAGGGGCGGAAGCGGAGGCTCGGGGATGAAATCAGCGCTCGTGGAAGGAGGAAGTGAAGGTCCAGAGCACACGAAGAACTTCCGAGTAGAATGGTTGACGAGAAGGACGATCGAGAAAAGAAACACGGGAGACATGAAGGGAAGAAAGATGGAAAGACGTACATCAAATCCCGGACGAAAGAAGAGGAGGAGAGGAGACAGGCTAGGGTCGTTTGGGGGTAGGGGGATGGGGTGGGGGGTGGGGGGGGATCTACGGAAAAGGAAAGCTTGCAAGGCGGAAATGTCACTTTTTTATTGTTAGGTGGTCGTTGTTTTTGGAAGAATATACAGACTTATTTGTTCTTGGATTCTGTAGCGAACGGAGAAAACGGAGATTCGTCGCATAATGTGAGTTTATACTGAGTGTCGGGAGAAAATCGTGAATAAAGAAGGAGCAAAGAAAGACTGATAAAATTATATGTAAAAAAAGTTATTAACTGAACAGCACCATCACCATGAACCCAAAGTCATAAAAGGGAAGTCTGACCGTAATGTTGGCCGGGACTTTGCTTAACTTGATTTGCATATTAAGAGTGTTTCCTTACAATGACGAGCTATGCTGACAACGTCAAAGAGTAAACCTATTGATGAACACATAAAAAAAGTTTTACATATTGGACTGGCTCTCAAACACGATGGCGGTCCAACATATTGAGTGGCGTCCTATCCTATGAATCACTGCGAATATGTGGCGTTTCTGAAGTTTACGATCTATACAGATATACACACATCCACACCTATACACACACATCCACACCCACCCACCCACACACACACACACACACACACACACACACACACACACACACACACACACACACACACACACACACACACACACACACACACACACACACACACACACACACACACACACACACACACACACACACACACACACACAAGGAAACACACACACACACACACATACTCGTGCACGTGTTTTCACCTTGCAAATTAGCGACGGCTAAAACATGAAAGCACTTTTGTGACGAACTGCGAATTCTAAAAGTTTCACAACTCTAAAATTGCCATTCATCCTTTGCCTTAACTCGTCTGGACTGAATAGATATTAGTATGACGTGACACTGGCGGTGCCACACTGCTTGGAGACGGGGCAGTGTGTCAAGATGCTTGTGGGCCGTGAGGATTTGAAGGCATTGGTTGTGCTTCTACTCAAGGGAGAGAGAGAGACCACTTTTGAGCAAACAACCATATCAACCAGACGGTAGACAAAAGCTGACATGGAAATACATCGATTGGATGATTATTCATTGTGTGTGTGTGTGTGTGTGTGTGTGTGTTATGTGTTGTGTGCGTGTGTGTGTCAGAGAGAGAGGGGCGGTAGAGAGAGAGTTGGGAGAGAAAGACAGACAAACACATAGAAACGGGGAGCTAGATCACATTCTTTTCCCAACATTACCTTTCCTTGTGTCTTGTATCTCCAGTAAACCGAAGAAACCTCTTCGCCATACTTGTCACATTGCCAACACTTATGTCGAAATATTATGAAGTTTTGCCAAAACAGCAGATGATCATTGCTGTGAGAGCAACATTTGCAACTGTCGAATGGAGTGGAAATCTCATTTCACTTCAGAAGTCACACGTTATTCGAGCCGATGAACAGAGTACTACATTAGCCCTTTATCGCGTCGCGTTAGAGTTGGTCTGCTGTCATAGAAACACGAAATTTTAAAGTTTTCAGAGTCCTTCAAAGAGTGGAGAGTAAGCCCTTTGTAGCTTGCTGGTTAATCAAATGAGCGAGAGCACCTCTTGAAGCCATGCAGAAATATTATATTGAAGAGCGAAAAAACAAAGCAGATGGCAACTTGCCTCCCCTTATCATGGCTGTTGATTTCTTCCTGTCACGAATATATTTTTAAAAGTTTGTTTCACGGCACAACTCGACAGAAACGTTTCAATTGTATTTTGCTTCTCGCTTCAGGTACGCGACTGATTCATCATGTTGATATATAAAGCGCTCGACTTTTATACATTCGTCTCTTTATTCAATCCTCCTTTTCATACACCAACTGCCGATGGCGGGAGAAACACTTATTAAATTTTATACATTAAGAAGTGGTGTTGGACAGTATCCAGTATCAGGGTTAGATAACGAAAGGTGATTGTGGAAGTGGGAGGCGGTGAACGAGGAAAGGGGAAAGCTGGAGGGGAAAAAGTGTCATAACAAACGACCTCCACACGGACTGGAAGAGCAGCGGTCGAATTCGAAATTTGAATAAGTCCTTTTTTATATCGCCGGCTGGACAGGGGAGGGGGGCATCCTGAGAGCAAATAAGGGGACTGGCAGCGGCTTGGAACCAAGTAGGGGAGGCAAGGTGTGCCCTGGATTAAGTGGATTAACTGTGCGCGTTCTAGGGAGAAGTTGGATGGTAGATTGATCCTGCGGTAAGTAGGTTACTGGACCGGGACTTGGGAAGGGAAGGAAGGTCAGGTGCGCGCCGGAGACAGGTGTGAAGGGTGTCTCAATGTTGGCAGGTAAGAAGACAGCAAGAAAAAGGTTCTGTGCGCAGCAGGTGGTTCAGGAGGGATGAGCGGGGGTTAGTCCACTGATTACTTAAAATCCGTGGGGCTTGTACCCGGGGGCCGGATACTCAAAACTCTGGCAGTTTAAGACGTCGCAGCGGGTTACGCTCTCGTAAGGTACGATGTCCCTACGAGGTCGCAAATCTCCCATACTCAGAGAAAAAATAAAATATCGTAACCGAAAGAAAACCTCATAATTACTTGGAGGGAGAAGCTCGGCGAACCGTTAACTGCTTTGCTCTATCTTGCTCTTCTTCGTATTGAGGACATTATCTCTCTCTCTATCGTTTTCTTTCTTTCTCGCTCTCTCTCTCTCTCTCTCTCTCTATCTACCTATCTATGTATCTTTATTTTTATCTATATATCTTTATTTCTCTTTATCTCATCTCTCTTTCTCTCTCTCTCTCTCTCTCTCTCTCTCTCTCTCTCTCTCTCTCTCTCTCTCTCTCTCTCTCTCTCTCTCTCTCTCTCTCTCTCTCTCTCTCTCTCTCTCTCTCTCTCTCTCTCTCTCTCTCTCTCTCTCTCTCTCTCTCTCTCTCTCTCTCTCTCTCTCTCTCTCTCTCTCTCTCTCTCTCTCTCTCTCTCTCTCTCTCTCTCTCTCTCTTTCTCATATTCATTATTCGCACAACATTCCCCATCCACCCATCTATCTACAATACTTATCTCTCTTTTCGTCTCTTCTCAACAAAAAAAAAATCCATTAACCTAACTACCTCCCTCCCTCCCTTTCATTCTCTCTCTCTTTCTTCCACATCCTTCCCACCCTCCCTCTCTTTCTTCTTTCTCCCGCTCCCGACTTCCTCCTCCTTCCCTCCCTCTCCGTCCTCCCTCCCTCCCTCTCCCTTCTCCCGCCTCCCTCCCTCTCTCTCCCTTCTCCCTCCTCCCGCCTCCCTACTTCCCTTCCTCCCTTTCCCTTCTCCCTCTTCCCACTCCCTCCTCTATCCCTCTTGCTCCTTCCTCCCTCCCTCCCTCCGTCTTACTTCTTCCTCCTCCCTCCCTCCCTCCCTCCATCTCTCTCCTTTCTAAATCCCTCACTTTACCCCCTTCCCCCTCCCCACGCTACCCCTGCCCCCGTCCCCACCGCGCACCCTCAGCATCGTCAAGTAATTGCGTTAGGACGATGTCGCAACTCCATGATGGTGCCGGCGCTGCTGGTGGTGATTGTAGTGAAAGCGCTGTCATTGCAGTGATTATGAGATTAGTAAGCACGAAACCTCCAAGATTAGTGTGAGACGTACTAGAAACTAAGTAGGGTGTGTTCGGTGCATAGGTTAGGAGGGGTAGGAAGGTTTGACTGGCAGGGCAAGGGGCTCTAGGGTGGCAGCCGAGATGGAGGTGGGTGTCCTACCAGGTGACACAGAAGGATGACAAAGAGGGTGACGACGGAGGGCGGAGCACCTAAGGGCTGGTGATGGATGACCGAGAAACTAGAGATCCTCCGGAGAATCCACACTTCCTGAGTCATCGTTGTCTGTGAGGTTTTCGTTTGTATGTTTGGTTTCGGGTGATGTTTAGAGAATGTGACAAAATTAAAGAAAGGCATAATGAATAAGATGCATAAATCATTGGTGTCTTTGATGGGGAGGGAAGTTGGAGAGGAAGATGGTAACGTTTGCTGTATTTGTTGCTGTTGTTTCCCGACAGATATTTTTCGGACACAAGAGTGATCAGATGAACCAAAGATGAAACAAAGAAATAAAATTTTATTCTTTTTACAGAGAGAGAGATAGTTCTATATATTCTCAATGGTTTTTAAGACTATCTACATGTTATTTATTTATTCTGGTCGTATTTTCTTATACCATAAGAGTTCATGGAGAGCCGTGCTAGACGCGTGTACATATCCAGGAGAGTCGGTCGTGAGTGTATAGTTAATATTGTACGAATTTTGAGTGTGTGTGTGTTTGTGTTTGTGTGTGTGTGTGTGTTTGTGTGTGTGTGTGTGTGTGTGTGTGTTTGTGTGTGTGCATGTGATACCCTAGACATATAGTTTTCAGAAATTTTTTGGATGAATTAATACACGTAAATACATAATGGAAACTGAAAAGTCGTAATATATAAGACCAATTCCTGATTAACAAAATTCCTTTAGATACATTTGACACATAGAAGAGTACTAGAACAAGGAAAAAAACAAAACAATACAAGCTACATATGGGAAAGCAAGTATACATAAAAGTATGTTATAAAGATAACTAGTCTTTCGACAACTAAACTGAAGACTAATTCCAAACCACCAATACATTGTAAAAGTAATCAAACAACACCGACACCACTAACTTTCAGATGGTTAAGGTAAGGCACAAGTGTGGTTCCGATTATCCATAGTAATCGTAATTCCGAAGAAAGTTATTTTCCCCGTGTTCTGTTCCAGTGATTGTCTTGTAATATCTCTCCCTCGGCAACTCTGACCGCTCGGGACCTGTGGATAAACGATCTCTTGAGATATGTTTAATGGCAACGATCTTACGAAGGCTTGTTGGTTAGGCTTATTGCCAATCTTAACCAATGATATTTGATGAGGAAGAAGAGTGGTGTCAAGAAAGATACCTTTATAGATAGATATAGATACAGATAGATATAGATTTCGATATGGCCATCATGAACATATAGTATGATATTCATATTAACTTAGGGACATTTCCATCTTTTATAATTACCATTTACGATTTGAAAATGGGTATTATGATCGGAAATTTAATCGCCGCAATCATAAAGGAATCTTAGGTAATTGCCTGCCTCTAATTACGTTCCTTCTGTTCCCTCCAGCTAATAATGGAGTGTTACCCGCCGCGAATCTTACATGTGAGAAAACTTTTAATTCATTGATATCATTATCTCCATGCTGCCTCAGGAAGAAACCCAGGAAGTTCACATACACTCAAAGATCCTTAATGTCTTCCGTTTCTGGGTGGTGTGTGTGTGTGTGTGTGTGTGTGTGTGTGTGTGTGTGTGTGTGTGTGTGTGTGTGTGTGTGTGTGTGTGTGTGTGTGTGTGTGTGTGTGTGTGTGTGTGTGTGTGTGTGTGTGTGTGTGTGTGTGCGCGTGTGTGTGTGTGTGTGTTGTGTGTGTGTGTGTGTGTGTGTGTGTAATAAGGTCAACGAAATATAGCTAATAACGAGACCTGGATCGCATAATAGGTGGAAGTAAAAATTAATGAACAGACAACAAAACCAGACACTATAATTTTCAGCTCAAAATTGATGACTTCATGATCCACACACTAGGTCACTGAAACGCCTCTTTTCACACAGGTTTCAAACACACAGCATCATTTCTAGCCCAGGGCGTTTATACCATTGTCCAGCCCCGTCCAGCCCAGTGCAAATAAAGTACAGGGGTAAATCCCGCATGATTAAGGAGTCAAACGATGGAAGGAGTTTACCTCGACCGATCGTTGCACCCAAAAAGCACTTTGGGTTCATGCATCAGCTTTCTGCGAACTGATGGATGGTCTGAGGGGAAGCTTTTAACCTCCTTATTCTGCGCAGTCACTATCAATTTTGGTCGCGGAGAAGAAACCTTTTCGTGTTTCAGGACTCGGTCGCGTTCTGGTTTAGCTATTTTCTATAGCTAGTGGGAATCTATGGGTGGTGTATTATTATTATTATTATTTTTTTTGACATGATTGTTGTATCTGTGTAACACTCTACCTATTTCTCTATCTCACCTTTCTATTTCTCTTTCTCTCTCTCTCTCTCTCTCTATCTATCTATCTATCTATCTATCTATCTATCTATCTATCTCTCTCTTTCTCTATTTATTCATTTATTTTTCTCTCTCTCTTTCACCTCCAGTTCCTACATTTTCATACAATTTTCCGACCGCTCCCTCACCTCCCTCACTCATCCCTTCCCCGTCCCTTCACTGCTCGGCCACCCTCGCTAAAACCCCTCCCCGCTCTTCCTCTTCCAGTACGAGCTGCAGACCTTCACGGAGAAGCGCGAGACCTCCTGGGCCTTCACTCCCTACGGCGGAGGCGACGTGGACGGCCCCAGCAACGGACCGGCGCCTCTGCCGTGGGACGTGGAGGCGCGACCCACACACATGTTCCACGACGAAGTGAAGGTGGTCCAGGTGCCCCACACCGCCTCCGTCAAGGAGTGCCACAGGTGCAAGGGCACAGGGTCGCTCCAGTGCTCCGAGTGCCACGGCAAAGGATGGGTACGTTATTTGGTTTAGTTACTCTACTGCAATATACTTCATTTATATCTGATTTGCGTATTACCATCGAAATCAGCTATTGTCCTGCACGTGTGAATACTGCATTTGGTTTAAGGTCTCGCGACCGCTCTCTTTCCACACAAAGCAAGTATGATACTCGCTTGAAGGGACAGCCGCTTTTCTGTTAAGAATGACAAACGAGAATAGTCTTATGTCAAAACTGTTTTCTTCTCCATACACTTCATTGTGGTTGGTGATTCAGCGTGTGCAATAACGTGATTTCCGATGTTATTTTCGTGTGTATGTGTGTGTGTGTGCGTGTGTGTGTGTGTGTGTGTGTGTGTGTGTGTGTGTGTGTGTGTGTGTGTGTGCGTGTGTGTGTGTGCGTGTGCGTGTGCGTGTGCGTGTGCGTGTGCGTGTGCGTGTGTGTGTGTGTGTGTGTGCCTACGTGCTTGCGTACCCTATATGTCCTATTTCTCCCTCCCTGATGACCGCCTGCTCCTCTAGACCCGCTGTCTATCCTGCCACGGCGACGGCTGGTACACGGATTCCTCGGGCTACAAGGAGCGTTGTTTCTACTGCCAGTCCTCGACGCACGGCCACGGCCGCCAGGACTGCCTTAAGTGCAACGCCAAGGGCCGCGTTGCCTGCCCGCCCTGCGACAGCTACGGCCAGATCCGCTGCTTCATCAGACTCACCATCACCTGGTCAGTGCTCAGCCTTCAAGGAGAATTTGAGTATTTTCCCTTCACGCAACATGCTCACGCCTTCCTCGTTTCCTTAGGGGAGGTTACGAGCCTCACTATACATTCGGTTCATTAACGAAATCACGAAATATCTAACAGCCGCATTCTAGGCAAGAATATTTGCACTTGAGGAAGGTAGCAAGGCACCCTTTACAGAGGATATACGTTATTATTTATAAAGCGCGACTTTTCCTAAGGTCACGAGTTGCGCTTTACTTCGTGGTTTTGTGGATTAAACAGTCAGTCACAACCCTCCTTTTATACACATACCTTTACTTGCTTAAAGATGTAAAGTACTAACGGATTGTAATTAGAACATTATAAATGCAGAAAGGATCTGCTAGCTGTAGGTTGGCTGACTGCCATCCTCTGAGTTAATGTTCATAAGCAAGATGACTTTCCTGACTAATGTTAGGAAAAAAGTATTGGCATCAGCTACTCTCTTGGTTGTTAAGACCTACGTAATTCTGGGTTACAGGCAGAATTGTTTTAAAACGAACTTGGCGCGCTATCTCTCTGAGGATTTCTTGTTTCAGGTCGGTTGGAAACGACTAGTTACATATTTTTTGGGGGTTGTTCCACTAAGCACTGATGTGTACTCTGATGTAACAGACCTTCTTGAAGGCTCCGACAAGAATGATTCCAACCTACCTAGGACAATAAATC
>BOPN01000524.1:35000-37500 GCA_017312705.2 Penaeus japonicus | reverse complement strand
TTTTGCGGATAGTACATTAAGAATCTGTTGCATTCTATCCTCGGATAAGGATTTAATGCAGGTGTCGTCAGCATAAATAATGGAATCACTGCCATCAAGTGATATATTGCATAATAGTCTGTGCATTAAAATGTTGAGTAGCTGAGTAGGCCCCCTTGAGGTGTGCCAAGCTCAAACATTTTAGAGTATGAACTTTTGAAGCTGATCGGTTTGATAAATACATTTGAATCCACATTAAAAGTTTACCTTGAGTACCAAAGCTATCCAGTTAATCAAGGATAAGACCTTTGTTTGCAATATCAAAGGCAGATTTAAGATCGAGAAATACAGTTTGCATGCCTTGCTGAGAATTTGTACTCTGCAAAGCAGTGCTGAGTGCTACGTCCTGGGAGGAATCCATACAGCCAGGGAGATAACTTGGCATGTATGCGATACATAATTTTCTCAAGTACCTTGCACAAACATGAGGTAATTGAGATGGATCGGTATTTATCAGTTGGGTATGGGAATGATTAGGCTTTTAGTCCAGGAGCTTGGGAGTATTCCTTGGGATAAGCTTAGTCCATAAAGATGTAAAAAGGAGTTACCTGGTACCTGAGCAATGAGTCGCAGTACACTGTAAGCAAAGTCATCATCGCCTGGGGCGGTCGCCTTACCCTTGCGAAGTGCATTATTCATTCCCACTCAGTTATTTCGGCAAAGTCGGAGGGGTCGGTGGTAGAACAGGTTATGGCAATATTAATTTTCTATTTATTATCGTGTTGTTAAGTTTATCTTTTATTCTCTGATCTAGTAACAAGTTGGCTTGTTCTAATGGGTTGTGGAACTGCGAAGTGGCGACAGCTTTACCTGACAACCTGTTGATTTTTATCCATACCTCAGCTACAGAAGTTTGGTGGTTAATACTCTGCAGGAATTGTTTACTGCGAATTTGAGCCTTTAGTTCTCTGAATTCTTTATTAGCTCTGAGGAATCGTGATAAATATTCTGATATGTCATCCCTATAACAATTAGCAAGCTCCTGAACTCGTTTATGCTCCCTACTTAAGATGGGGTTATTTATCCGCTTTGTTGGTGCGTGAGGGACTGGGGTACTTTTTTTCTTTGAGATTTTTCTTGAGCAGACCCATGTATTGTAGTAGTCAGTGACAAGTTTTATCAGGTCCTGGGAGTAATTTTCGACAGTTGTTACGACATAGGTGCTATACCAAAGACACTATACACGTGCCTTGAAGTGATACTTCAGTCCTGGTGGGATTGTAATATTAGGTCTGGGTGCTTTGTGAGCTATGCTGTTGTCTACTCTATTAGGATTACAAAGTGGCCACTGACCAACTCTCGAGCCAGTGAAGTACATACATTACCATGCACAAGACCTTTGCCAATTACATAATCTAACCTGCTACTTTCCAAATGAGTCTGTTTATTTGTGTTACAGACAGTCATTGATCTTCTATTGACGAGATGTTTAAATTCTTCCCCATTGCTGTTACTCTGGTGATCCCCAAATTGTGTGTGTCTAGTATTAAAATCCTCCATATATAATGTTCTTTGATTATGGAAATTAGGTAGAAAACTTAGAAACTTTGAGTTCCTGGCATACACATTATATAATGAGAAGAACCCAGAGGTAGTCTGGATTCTTAAATGATTTAACTGCACATCGGTGTTCTCGGACTTTTTTTACTAGTTCATGTGGCGGTGTTAGCTTTACATAAGTCAGCAAACCCGTCATGACTGTATTTACATATGAGCAATACCCTTTAAGTTTAGGTACTATTTTCATGTTAGTAGCAGCTGCAAACGGTTATTGTACACAGATTACATCAACATTGTTTTCACGAATATAAAACTCTAGGTCATTAAGCCTAGGCTTAATGCTACGCATATTCTATGATACGAATTTGATTGTGCGTTTATCCAGGTTGTTGTTAGGTTGTTGTAAGTTTAGTAATGAAATGTGGGTATAACCTACCTTAGGCTTTTTCACATAATCTAAAGGAAAACCGAATATAATTACAAAAAAGGTTTCAAAGTGCCTCCAAATGATATATCATACATTTATAATTTATATGAAATTTTGCCAGTTTATAAGACTTATACAAGTCTATATAAATATATTCTCTATATTCCTAGTTGATCCAAAGGAAAGGAATTATACGAACATCAAGAGAAATTATATATATATATATATATATATATATATATATATATATATATATATATATATATATGTCTCCGATATATGTGTCCAGCCCACTGCCACTTTTTCTTCTTGATGCTCTTGAGTATATCCTCTACTTTTGTTTGTTGCCTTATCCATGTGGCCCTTTTCTTGTCTCTTAAGCTAACTCCTAGCATAAGCCTTTCCATTCCTCTTTGGGCGCTTACTAATTTCCTCTCGAGTGCCTTGGTCGTAGTCCATGTCTCTGATCCATATGTCATGACGGGGAGGACACATTGGTCAAAAATCTTTCTCCTTAGACATAGTGGCAGACGA
>BOPN01000524.1:10000-20000 GCA_017312705.2 Penaeus japonicus | reverse complement strand
TCTAAATGCACAAATGTTTGACTACTAGAATATTGAAGGAGAATAAATAATATATATGAACTAATTGTTGCATACAAGTTTATGCAAAACAAAAAATTGGCAATATAATGTACATAAGTAGAAGCTCTATAGATTCACTGAAGGATAGATAATTTTTATTTTTCAAGTATTTACCAAATGTATATATATACATATAAAAAAATTACAATCTGCAATAATGCAATTCACAGTTCATAAATATCTTGCATTTAGTTTCCCTGTCCATGTAATAGCATTTCCAGATACCAAAACATGTCACAAATACTTCTTGTGACCTGGTCATAGGACATACATCATTTGCGACCATTACTAATCACCAGAAATTTCGTTACAACCACACATTTTTTTATTTTTTTTTAATTTATTGCATCCAAACATATTAATGACATTTTTGGCTTAGCCCATTATTTCTAGTCAATAAGTTGAATCAATCACAGTAAAAAAAATGTGTTTAACACAATCAGAGTAAAACTTTTAAGCTTACCCTGCTCCATCTAACTTAAAGCAAGTCAATCAGAATATGCAGAGGTTTTGAATCTTGTGTTCCAAAATAACAACAAAAAAGGAAACGAAGTCTAAGCTCCATACCTGTGTTTATCAATCTCTGCTTTGGTGAGAAAACATTAATAAACTATCATGAAGCATCAACAATTTATACAGAGGAAACAAAATATAGCAAAGTGAGCATTTAAACATTCAATCTATAATCAAACCTATATAAATATTCAACATATACAATAAAATGTCAATAAATCTACAGAATTACTTGGCTTATTCATTTTCTCTGTAACAATCATGAAATCAATATATAATGTGCATGCTATTGTATTTTATTACAGTTTATATTTTTCCACTGCATAATTCAAATCATTAGATATATATATATGAAAGCAACATAATTGAACTATCCTCTACATATTCTAGATAAAAACATGCTAACAGGGCTTATCCTGAACATGGAGGTAATTTTTTCTTTGGCATTCCAATTATTGTGATTCTATACACTCATTAAAATTAGACTAAAATGCCTTAATTTATGGCATTGATAATTTATATAGAAAATAAAATTTTGGCATGTTCAGAACAGGCCTGTCCTTACGCATTTAATGCGCAAACCATCACAGAACTGTTAAATTGCATTTTTTCAAACTGTCCCTTGCACATCCTTAAAAGCTGTGCTACTATAGATTTTATCTTGCACATCATTTTCATTCTCTAACAACACCAAACATTCTTCCTCTCCAATGCCTTGCACAGATGAGTTAATTTGCTGCAGAATTTCATATCAGAATCATATCCTAGAATTTTAACAGACAAACTTTTTGATGCCAAGGAAGCAAAGCCATAAACAAAGGCCAAAATTCAGCCTACTTCTTGGGACATTATGGTAACATATCAAGTATGTGAAGATGTCGCCATGCTGCCATCTTTTAGTTCCTCTCTCTAGAACATTGTCACCATCTGATTAACCATCACATTACCCTCTAGATAATATGAACTAGGATCTGCATGTAGCAACACCATAAACATCACTACCCTGAGGACCAACTTCACAAGTGGTAATCCAGGGCAATTGTAAAGCCCAATATTAGTCAACCAATACCTTCAGCACCAACACATGAAGGTAGGAGAAAGAAAACTATTGCAGGGGAACAACACCCTAAGTTAGATTTATGAATTGGAAACTGTGAAGAGTTTACTATCACTTGTTTTTGGCTACATCTTATAAAAGTTGTATACTTCTACAACTGATGATTCACCATTTAAATATTTTTGGTATTTTCCCCTACAACAGTTTTCTCTCACAACACAGCATAGATATAGATCATCAACTACCTGTGTGTTCCGAAGATCCTACACAAAATGCTCACAGCATCCTGAATTCCTACATAATACCATCACAGCATACAAAGCTTCTGAAGCTATTAAACTAACATGCGGCAGTGTCTGATTATTGACAGGAGGGACTGGTTTTTGTCTACGTTCACAGTACTACTATTCCAGTGCTTATAACATTCATATTCTTCACTACACAAAGAATATTCAGGCCTATTTCTTTCTACAAATAAATCATGCCAAAAAATTGAGGTACAATATACCGAGGTAGTTCAAACCCATTGAAGGGGACACAAAACCAGTCCACTCCTGCTGAAAAAGGACAACAGACTGAAAAGGAAGTTTTGCAATGAGTTGAGCCTGTCAGCAGATGCCAGTGCCAGTGTTGATGTTATAAAATTCCAAACATTCACATCATATTTTCCATTCATACATTACTGACTTTATGTTTGCCAAGAAGTCCATTCTCATTGTTTGCATTCTCATTCAGTACTACTATTCTAAATCATGAATAGGATTTAAAGCACTCCCATTTTTCATTTATGAGATAAATGAATATGTCATCAAACGGTAAGTTGTGTGTTACCATAACTTGTAATAAACACAAGTAATGCTACAAAAAATAATAAAAATAAAAGTCTGGCCATTAAATAAATATCTTCAAATGCATTCACATTAGCAACCTGCCAATTGAGTTGTTGTGTCGTTCAAAATCAATTTCAAACATCTACATTGAATACCCATTGCCTGTCAATAATAGTTAACAAACTATCAATATAAGTTATTTTGAAGGGAAAAATTCAATATCCCTTGTTCCACTTTTAACCAATCAATATCATATTTCCTTCTCTTTTTGAGATAAAATATCTTCTGATCAAAAAGATCATGTGCAACTTGATGCTTTTGCATATACAAATTTCTCTTAAAAAAGGCAATCTAACTTTCCTTTGATTTAGAGAAATTCAAAGAATTATTACTTATGATCCCAGAAATCTGATAATAAAGGAACTTGAGTTGTAAGATTTATCACATTATGACTGCAGGTAAATTAAGTTCTTTGACTTCTTTTTCTATAATCCCATTTTCTTTACATCTGCCATTAATACTAATCCCTTAGCACCAATCTATATAGCATGTGATATATTTGGAAGCTTAGTATATCACTATTAAAAATATATTTAAAAGATAATAATATATCTGTAACTGATATCCATATCTACTTATTTAAAAGTAATATTATTCTCTCAGTGATCTCTCAAAACAAAGAAAATAGCTTTAAAAAGTACATTATAACCAAAAATAATGAAAATCAACCATAAACAACTAGATGGTAAATATTGCTATTTCTCCACTTGCTTTCTGCAAAAATTATATGTCCCATTAATTCCTAAACTAGAAACTTTATCACTGCCAAATGAAAGTGAGTACACTTTAACCATCTTGTCACTAAATCATTTTTGCAGCCATCATATTTCATAGTTTTTATATAAAACATTCAAGATCCTTTGGGTATCGTAAGCTGTTTACACTGTTGTGTCTTCACTGAAACTTTGCAAGAGGACTTTTATATACCCAACAATAAATTTGGCCCTATTAGCATGAATTATACTAACTGATAAACTTAGCTGCAGTACATTCAGCCTTTTCATACCTTTATGACAAAAGTCACTGATATAATACACAGATCTACTAAAAGTAAAAGAATGATCAAAATATACTTGACCTATCTAAATACAGTACTAACATATTGGACTGCTATGCACTGAATAAGCAACTTGTGCTGATGAAAATGGAACATCACAATTCTTAATAGAATTCTCTATCATGAGAAATTATGGCTTTGCAGGAACATTACAGAAACCTCACTCTCACATCATATATGGAAGCATAATGAATTACAAACCTAAAGCTATATTCAAAAAAGGGTTAGCCTATGAATTTTGTAAGAGGAATAACCCATAGTGAACCTGTTAAGAAGGGATAAATGACTATTTCTTCATTAACACTCAAGAGATTGAAATAAAGCAACCTACCAGTCAATGCTTTTCTAGCTAAGTATACTTGAAGTTTCCCTAATGAACAATTGCAATGTACTTATGCATGGAACTCTTATCTGCTAACTAATAAAATGAAAATGGAAGTTGGAATATGAAACAAATGACTTGGGTCCATCATCTTCTACCTGTCTTACCATAAAAAAATATTACCCCAGTATCCTGTACAGGAACATAAACCACATTCTCTTCAAGCACCGAGAGCCTTAAGCTCCTTTACCCTATAGTAATGGTCAAGTCTACCAAATTCCAGCACGCCTAAACCATATGCTGAACAAATGTATTCACAATCATTCTAGGCATTATCAGTCATAAATGCCATTTACTAACAGTTACATGAACCTTGAGAGGTTGGAGGTAGTGGTCGGAGGTAGTGCAGTAAATCTCGTTTTAAAACTATTTCAATAAGTTTCCAGGGAGCACTCTTAATAGTCACACACATCCTTTAAAAAATCAAGTCACCCAGTTCTTGGCAAACAAAAACAATGAAGAATTTTCACTGGTTCATTAACAACCTTTAAGAATGATAGTCATGTGTCTCATCCTATTTCATCATCATATTTCCTAATCCTCATTTTTCTAATTCACAAAGTTTAGCAATTGAGAAAAAAATATATATATATTTATAAGAAGAGGATGACCAATATCTCATGAATAATAATAATGTAAATAACTAGACAACTCCACTATATTTTAGTCAAATTTTAAAACCCGATTGTTGGTGTTACTCATTCCTGGCACTGGCAATCTGACTGGTGGCCATGGCATCAACCAAACACAATACAAAGCCACAGCTCAGCAATAATACCTTGAGTCCATCACACACAAATATCACATAAGCTAATTAAAACATTTCGTACATTCCATAACTCCAACTCACTTTTTCTCAATGATCAATAAAATCAACATTATATAAAAAATAAAGAATCAATATAACAAAAATAAAGGAATGAATAATAATTACAAGCCTACATAAGTAATTTCAAGTGATTGAGTGAAAGAAAGAGAGAGAGAGAGAGAGAGAGAGAGAGAGAGAGAGAGAGAGAGAGAGAGAGAGAGAGTGTGTGCGTGTGTGTGCGTGTGTGTGCGTGTGTGTGCGTGTGTGTGTGTGTGTGTGTGTGTGTGTGTGTGTGTGTGTGTGTGTGTGTGTGTGTGTGTGTGTGTGTGTGTGTGTGTGTGTGTGTGTGTGTGTGTGTGTGTGTGTGTGTGTGTGTGTGTGTGTGTGAAAGTGTGAGAGTAGGTGAATCTGTAAGTGTGCATATACGTGTGAGTGTTTGTGTGAATATGAGTGTTCCTGCCTCAGCGTCACCAAAATCTTGAACTAATAATGCACCTTACTTGCAACATAAACATCTGTAATCCTACATATATCCTCTGACTTAGAAAAAAATTAAACTCATATAATTTATGCAATAATAATAATAATAATAGACTCACAAGGTGCAAAATAAAATAAACAAATAAATGAAGTAAAACTAATAAGTTAATACAGAATAATAGTTTGATTATCATCATTACAGTTTCTGACCATTGTTATCATTATCATCATTGTCAATACTGTAACTGATATCATCTTTGCTAATGTCATCAGCATTATTACTATAATTATTATAATCATCATCATAACTACTATTGTCATCATTACCACTATAATAATTGCTATCATCATCATTAACATTTACCATCATCAAATTTATTGCCATTAACATCTTTCCAATATCAAACCATTAAATCAATCAATAGTACTACCATGTTATCTGCCATATAATAATGATATAATGATGAAACAGAACACAAAAAAAGGATGATGATGATGACTACAAGAATGATAAAAACCCGTTAAAGACAGGTGACATGATATCACATCATGTGGTGGCAGCACACAATATCACCTCTGGTGAGTGTGTGAGTAGCTGGTGGGCAAATAGCCCGAGGCATTAGGCCTGCATGTTTGAAATACACCGGCATTAAGACCGGGTGGAGCCAAATCACCCCTGTGTCATCGAGTTAAGCATGATGATAGCAATGTGATGACTGTGATGATGATTGATGATGATGATGATGATGATGATGATGATGATGATGATGATGATGATGATAATGATGATGATGACAATAATGATAAAAAAAAGAGTATGATGATACTGATGATGATATTAATAATAATGAGGATGATGACAACTATAATAATAATAATAATAACAATAATAATAATAACAATAATAATAACAATAATAATAATAATGATAATGATGATAAAAATAATAACAACAATAGTAATGATGGTAAATACTTTGATGCTAGCAATGATAATCTCATGATGGCAATACCATTAATAACACAAGTAATAATCATGCTAATACTAATAAACAAACAGTGATGACATTATAATGATAAAAACAATAATTTTAACAATAATTAGACAATAATAATAGTAATAACATCTACAACTAAATATTGATCGTGATTATGATAGTATTGGCAATACTAATGATGACAATACTAAAAATAATAATAACAAAATTATCATAATAATAACAATAATAATAATAATGATAATGATGATGATGATGATGATGATTTTAGTAATAATAATGACAATAAAGCCAATAATAAAAATACCTATTGCTATTACTATTCCTTTCATTATTCATATCTATATCTTTATCTTTAAATTCAATATATACCTTTATTCTTTTCTAAATATCATCCTGATTATCATTATATTTTTTATAATCATTATCATTATCATCACTATCATTATTATTATTATCAGTTATTATAATCTTATTATTATTATTATCATTATCATTATCCTTATCATTATTATCATGATCATCATCATAATCCTTATCATTACTAGTCTCATTATTATCATCATACTATATCATCACTATTTTTACTATCCTTGTTACTATACTTAATCTTGTTCTTATTCTTATTTTTGTTGTTATTATAATAATAATAATAATAATAATAAGAAGAAGAAGAAGAATGATAATAATTATAATAATGATAAACATAAAAATAATAATAATAATAATAATAATAATAATAATAATGATAATAATAATTATCATTATTATTATTATCATCATCATTATCATTATCATCATTATCCTTATTTTCATTATTATTATTGTTATCAACATCTCTATAATCATCAATGTTATTATTATTATCATTGCTATTATTCATGTCATTACCATCATCATAATCATTAAAATTTCTATTATAATTTTTACTATAAAAAATCATATCACCATATCTATCATAATGAAAAAAATCAAATTTTCTCATAATGAAAATACCATTACTAATAACATCAACAATGATAATAAATGATAAACTATCATCATTCCTATCATAACCATAATGATGATATAGACAATAACAAATAACAAAAATGTAGGAGTTCTAAACAAATCAATCAATAATAACAATACTAAATAATAACAATAAAAAATATATAACTGCTAAATAATACTAGAATGGGCAATAAGTAATGAAAGCAAATCTTCAGCGCAAAAACCATAACCTAATCACCGTCAAAATCATCATCCACTTCATCTTACCCGAGCCACATTTCCATACCTAGGACATCTATACTCCAAATAACTTGAACAGAAAAGCTATATGGAAAAAAAAAAAGGAAAAAAAAGGATCCTCCAAAAAAGGTGCATTGAAGACTGAACTACTTTGCGAAGGTTAATCTCCACTCCCATGTGCATAAATGGATACAGAAATGAGAAAAAAAAAAGGTTTTAGTTTACCCCAATAATCACATAATAAGATCCTCTTCCTGTGGGAGAAATGCATGTCTGGTGTCATCAATTTGCTTTTTGTTTTACATCCTTCAAAATAAAGACACCCAAACTCAGTACAATGTATAACACAGTGATTATTGTTTACATGAATTCATTAAACAGTTCCATACATTACTTGATACTATAGCTTCCTTTGCAACACTATACAGTAGCTTTTGATGCACCTTGTAAACATCGAAAGTGCACTTACCCTAACTATAACATCCATTCCTTCTTATGAAATCAATATGAGCATAATTGAACAACAAACACTTTCTTTTGCTAGACACGTCCACATAGAGATCCTGGGAATTCATAAGACATGTCCATGCAGAGCTGCTATGACTCTGCTACACATGTCCCCACAGTGATCCTTGGACTTTACAAGACATGTCCACACAGTGATCCTGGGACTAGTATACAAAAGATAAATTCGATGTTACCGATCATTTCGACTTACCCCGATGAGATGCTTATTTTGCCAACAGTAAGAATCCTGCCTTATTAAATAAATAAAGAAATCGGCACAGCTTTTACCAATACAGAAACTACTGTAATTCAAATATTAAAATCCTGAGAAATAAAACAGTAGAGGTACCCTGGGGCAGCAATACAGTGATCAAACACATTATCCAACAGACAACAAGAGACAAAGAACAGTAACTTTTTAAAATCTTTCACGGCATTTACCTTGAGCAAAGACGAAAATAGTCGTCCTCTCATCTAGGCAGACTGAGGTGTCGAACATCAAAATGTGGGGGTACATACAATCATAACATTCTGCCAAACATGGGACACCAATTTTTTATGACTTGTGTGAGAAGAGACTTACACTGCGCTGAGGAGTGCTTCCTTCCACAAAAAAATATAACCACTTAAAATGTATATACATATACCAAATCAAATCTTACATACAAAATGAATCACACTTGAACTCTTTGAATTCTTAATACCTTCTGCAATTGTGGTGTATCTGAGTTGTCCTTCTTTTATTTTTCTTTGAAAAGATAAATAAATAAATAAAAAAACAGGATACGTATCATATGACAAACTACAGGGGGCTCATTAAGTCTGAGTAAGTAAAAGATCAAGACACACACCAACACACATCTGATCACACAAAAAGCCAATTATATTCCGATTATTCTCAAATCACAATGCTGAATACTTCAAAGTGTAATATTCAGTCCAAATTACAAAGCCCTTCATTTTTGTTTGAAATTCCCTCATTATGTAATATTCTACCATCATGACAAACTTTCACTGGTGTACATAGTACTTGAAGATAAGAATTTAGATTCAATATGAAGCCTAAGTCTATTTTCTTTTGAAACACTAAATAAATACATGCAAGTATAATGAGGATAGATCAAAGGAGATGAAGCAGACAAGATGAACAACAGCTCTAACAATGAAGCAACAGCCATAACAAACAGAGACAAGATCTCTTCCTCAGCGCACGCTAATATCCTCATCACACAACTATATATATTACATCACCCCTACTGCATTATGTACATTAAGTTAATAAAAATACAACTCTAATAACATAAAGAAGGATAAAATAATTTAGTCAACACTAAGTTTGGTGATGATAGAATACAGTAATCAATAACAGAAAAATGCCTATTTCATAAGACATAATAATAACTGACATAGTATAGCTTTATAAGTGGTTAGCTGACAGGTTTCCCTTTAGCCACCAATTTCATACCTGAAAACTGTGGAGAAAATAATCCACTTAAAGAACATACAATTTATACATATGTGAAGAACTAAGATATATCACGGCAACTACAGTGAAATACATCATGATACTCTTTCCTAATGAAAATGGACAGTGAACTTACTATTAAAAACACATGTAAATGTAAAAATATTCCCTGTAGTATCTGATAAACTGTCTCACAACGGCACATGATAAAATACATTTCCCCAAAATGCTCGTTCAATTGCACTTTGTAAATGAGCACAGAATCCAACGAAACATTTTGGTTATTCCAGTTGATACAGTATAATTATAACTTCTGATTCCTGAGGTAGAGAAGATACCGGTATGTGTGAAGGCGGCAATCATAGGAGCGTCTTGCAAAATCATAGTACAAAGAGTTAATTTTAACTCAAATTTTGTCAAACAAAATTCATGTTTGAATTTTTTTATAATAGATAAATACCACCCTCAAACTGAGTATTACAAGCCAAGTTTAATCTTCTTTATTTGGATTATTCTTTATTCTTTTATTTCAAACAGTGATGTATAAAAAT
>BOPN01000524.1:0-2500 GCA_017312705.2 Penaeus japonicus | reverse complement strand
TCAGTGTACTTGCTTCCTTCCTAACATTATTGGAGTTTACAAAACATTCCTGAAAGCCAGTTGCTGAGGTCGCTGGGACGCCGTACAAGCTCCAAGGAGTCGTTGGTTTATCAGAGTATTGAGCTACTATATGAGATATTTCTAACTTGATACTCAACACTATGTATATCTAAGATGACATCCTAAACTCTGTCTTCTACCAACACCTCCTTTAGAGCCTCTGGACGACCTGAATCACATTTCGTAGAGGAAAATAAAAAACTTCCATCAGAACCGCCAGAAAAACATGTCATTAGCGTTTGTCTCCCTGCATTTTGAGGACAAGATATCTGCATCACAGCACGACCACCAGACAATCTGGTGGATGGGGGGGTTAGGAGGGGCACAGGACCAAGGTGCTTACCACCTTCTTCTCAAGAGTGGCTTTATGTCTGAAGTTTTGCGGAGTTCATACTTGTAAACAAAACCTCTTTTTTCTGAATTTTCTCTGTAGACTTGCTGTCTGTACAGAGGACATGACTGCCATATAAGATGTATTTATCACTTAGATGGCTTATTTTATGAACCTCCATATCAATGACTTTGTATTAAAATTGTGGTCAGTGGCTGTGTTTACAAGCTACTACTGATATAAAACTGAGGTAGAGCGTTGACTGATAAACCTGATGAACATACCTGCACATACAGCGTAACAGTGAACTGTGTAATGTGGGCACAGTGATCAAGTCTCCAGGTGTAGGGACAAAAACCTAGGACCCGTACAGTGCTTCATTAAGTAAAACCCTACACCTGCTCTTGCTAAGAAAGACACCCCTTTCCACGGTCAAGTACTCCTTAAGTATTCTATTTCATTTAATCATATTTGAAAAACTACCTTTTTAAATATGTGGATTCATGTGTGAAGTGAGACTGCTGATGTAGAATTTCATGTAACATAAGAACCTGATGAAGTTCTTTGTAATTATTAAATTACTGGACTATGTCATTTTTAATGGTGAGCATATAGAATCTAAGCTAGCCATGATATTGAGCATTATTATCCCAAATAGCCACTTCCACTCCCACTGCTGCTACTAGTTGTGAAGTTTCCTAGACTCCCACTTGCCCCTGAAAAGGTAACAACAGCAGCAGCATCTGGAGCATTAGTTGACACATTTGGGTTTGCAGATTTGACCCCTGGGTGGTAAGAATTAATGTGTGTCCATAAGGAGTACTTGTTGCGGAAGACCTTGCGACAGTAGAGACAGAGTGCCTCTTCCTGGGCTGAGTGTCTAATCTTGAGGTGCTTCTTGAGGTTGGCACGGTTGCTGATCAACTTGTGGCACACTGGGCACGGACGAGCCTCGTACGGGTTATCCTCTGTGAAAAGACGAGTAGATTTCAGAGAGAGAATTGCTATAATGATACTAAACATTACAAAGTTAAACATGCATATATATTTAAAACATTACAAGAAGAGTATAATGTAATATATATACATATTTTGTACTTGACAGTAATTAAATGTATATGGTGTATGCCCATCTAAGCATCATCCACACACACCCACACACACACATATTGTATATGTTTCCATACATGTACAGATATATATAGATAAATATTAGACATAGATACAGATATACCTATAGGGAAAGTTACAGTTATAGATTTAGAGAGATAAACAGATATGAATTTATATAGATGTATGTACAGTACCCTCTAAAACTCTTGATCTACTTTGGATTGGGTGTGCAAGAGCCATTTTGAGACATATATCTTACATTGACAGTTGTGATGGTGAGCAGTCTTTGAATCATACTTGATGATATTGCTTATATGTTGAATGAAACTTAAAACAAAACAGACACATAAATATAGATGACACAAAGGACCAGCAACCTTAACCTATTGGTCACGGTTTTAATAAAATATTTAGGCAGCAGGATGGCAGATTTACATTGTCTGACACGGTGCTATCCGTGTCTATGACCAAATCATGCCATCCGCTGCTAATAGGTTAATCAGCTCTGCTACTCTAGGTATGCGAGATGACTGACAGCACACACGCACGCACACACACACACACACACACACATACAGTGTGTGTGTGTGTGTGTTTTGTATGTGTATTTTGTGTGTGTGTGTGTGTGTGTGTGTGTGTGTGTGTGTGTGTGTGTGTGTGTGTGTGTGTGTGTGTGTGTGTGTGTGTGTGAGTGTGTGTGTGTGTGTGATGTTGAAGAATGAAGCTTATGGTATCCAATTAATCTAGACCACGAATACCGTAACCGAAAATTTACGAGACAATATTTCGAGAACTGTATTCAAACAGTGCTCAGTTTCTATAACAGTGTCTTACAATCTATCATATTCATTAACAAAATACAGCACAATCGAAATAAAGCCCTGAAAAAAAAATCAATATCCCCTAAACCGGAACCAGGAATCTACGAGAAGAGCCGCGCATACATACATACATACATACATACATACACACACACACACACACACACACTTGCGC
>BOPN01000523.1:469716-474359 GCA_017312705.2 Penaeus japonicus | reverse complement strand
GGTGGGGTATAACTTCTCTCCTGTAAGATAAAAAAAGTACAATGTCTAAATGTAAAATCACTGGAAAATATGAAGTTTGAAAATTAAACATTACAAATCTACCAAACGTTTTGAACCATTTACTGATATCAAACACTATCATAAGGAAGTAGGAGATTCTACGAATGATGATGATGATGATCAGATAAGATTAGATAAGATGAGTCAGCACTCATAGCTGGCAGAGGCCGGGCCGCCTTGAGCATATAGCACGGGCGAAGCGACGTCTTCGCATATCTGTCTGAACTGATCTGAATTCTACGAATGGGCTTTTATAGAAATCAAACAAGAACCCTACCTCAACAGGGTCATGCTCTGGAGTGCCACTGCCACTGCTGCCATTTTCTGTTCTCCATCTGATGTAAGTATCCTCTACTCTCTCCTTTTCCTGTGAAAATAGGAAACAAAGTTGAAGAGTGGATATTAGGAGCAAGGGAAGAAAGGAGAGGAAATGAGGAGGGAACCAGAAGAGAGGGAACGAATTTATAAAGAAAGTATTTTGTACTGCTTTTGTATGGCCCAATTTATCATAAAAAGGGTTGAATTATCAAGGCATTTACTATTAGTCATTACCCAGTGTAGTGTTTGTATATGTGCAATGTCTAACGTTTCTTTGTTTCTTTCTTCCTTTCATTTTACAAACCCGATGGTTCAACAAGTCACCAAGAAGTCAATTAGGAGGCTTACATGACCTAACCTGAATACCTCATTCTATATTCTACTTTTTTATAAATATATTCCTTTTTACTATTATCTTTATTTGTTATGAACATTAGAACAACAATAAAAATAATAATAACAACAATAATGATGGAAACAATAAGAGCAAAAGGAATGAAAACATTTTCCCCCTGAAAATTCAGGGAATGGGGTAAACTGTTGTGGTCAGCTAGGCATAGTAATTGACTCCTTAGTGACTAAGCCCTTGTGGCAATCAATCAATCAATCAATCAATAAACAAAACAAACAAATTAATATATAAAAAATAAATCAATAAAACAAAATCACAATAGCCAGTGTATGTACTCAGCATCAAAGTGTTAAAAATCTTATCACCTATGATAGTAAAACATCATCCACTAAATTATAACATCACTGGCAGTGAATATAATGGCACCTATTTTGACCTTTCCATAATGTTAAAGCACTGATCAGTCAACTGCTTTCATCTTCATCAAGACTCTTACAGCCAATAAACGGTAGGTAGTTCGCTTAACCTTTCAGTGTTGACAGTCATTATGGATGGCAGACCCAAACAGAATGTAAAAACTAAATGAATTCAATAACTGCCTTTCTGTGCAAGTGGATCAAAAAGGAAACTATATCAGTTTCTCTGCAGTAATATAATTTTGTGTGTAAAGTTATAGGTGGAACAGATAGGCTGGGATGGGGGCAACAATGTTAGGATTAATTAATGCTCTTATCACTCTCATCAAATGGTAAATAAAAAAAGATCTTATCATGATTATGTATGTATGTAACAATGTAAAATGTATCTTTTAAGGGAGAGATCATGAAATGATGATAGAATGTCAACTGGCAGGAGCGATATATTAACATGATGGTTAAGTGCAAAAATAAAAACTTTGTTTACAATAAAAGAATAATCTGTAATGATGATGGTAGGTCTGTAACATGGCTGATCCCTCCTATGTTTCCTGTCATGCACCAACTTTGAAACTTATATAGAGTAATAAAAACTGGTGAAAACACTGGGTTGGGAGAATGCTCAGACTTCTAGTACAATTAATCCTGAACCTGTTGCTGATGAATGTCAAGACTTGTATGATAGGCAAGTTTTTTGGCTTGATGACAGGCATCATTGGGGAGGAGGATGGTTTGTGGTTTAGACTGCACTTGGCAAGGCACACTTAATGGTACAAGAGAGTTGCATGCCGTGCATTTGCACTTGTAACTAAACCCCTTCCATATTTGACCTTAGGAAAGCAGAAGAACTACAGACTGAAATCACTAAACTATGTTGTGTGGGTGACATACCTTCAGAATTATTTGTTGAACATTTTGACAATATAAATAAGCATCTTGATATTGTTTCACCAACAAGCAGAATCTCATTATATTTTCTCTCTCTCTCCCTCTTTCTCTTTTTCTTTCCCTCTCTTTTTCTCTTTCTCTTTCTCTCTCTGTGTGTGATACAGACTAAAGAAAAACATACATGTGGCCTTGTTAACCCATTCACGACAGAACTACATACCTTCAACTTAGGTTTTTAATCTTTTACAGTGTTTCCCAACCTTTTTCTGACCCTAGTCAGACATAGGCAATGCAGCACCCCCTAACTATGGTTAATATCTGATTACTAGAAGAAGAAAAAGAAGAAGAAGAAGAAGAAAAAATGTGCCTAGTGTTCTTATACTTATACTGCAAGACACCCTCAACTCCAAACTTAGGGGTTATACACCAGTTGTTCACAGACTGATGCTATCTCACAACAAATGACAAAAAAATTATGTATGCTCTTATGTACCTAATTAAAAAATAAATAAAAAAATAACTTTTAATCTTTACATAGACAGTAATCAACCAACAGAAGGCTGAATTGGAGCATAATGAATTAAAACCCTTAATATTGATTAAACTAGACCATCAAGGGTATATTTAGGCAGGAAACACACGGCCAGTCTAACAAACATGATGGTGTAAATAAACACTGTCCTAAATTAATATAACAAACACCTAAAAGATTTTGAAGTGGTTTCTTGTTGCCTTAGCTACAATCAAGCAACCATCCATTGGACTTGCACTGCTTGGCAAATTCTGTTGTGCATTTGCTGTCCTGGAGTCTATTTACAAAATTCTGAGAAAATTTAACCAAGTTTGGAAGGCTGTAACTCCACATGCAGATGGACAGCACGTAACTCTCCCACATACTGTCATGTGAGTCTTAACAAATATTTACTAAACCAGAAACCATCACACAACCCCTTGCAGCCTTGATTTGGACAGCTGTCCACATTTAGTTTTATGATCTTACAGGAAAAAATCTGGCGTGAAACATCAGGTAAAGTGTACCACATTGAAACTATAAACAACAACAATGAAGAGCTGAGGCTAATGAATATTTGCAGAAGATAATGATGATGATAATGTGGAGGAGAAGGAAGAGGAATTGAAGGTGAAAGAAATAGTACAAAATATAATAACAACAATAATCTATGACATTAAAAGCAACAAAATTGCCTTCAATGCAATCCTAAGGAAGTGACAAAGAAAAGATATTATGGCTTATAATTGTGCCATGAAGGCCTAGTGCTAAGATGCATTATTCTCAATAACATTGCAAAGATGGCAATAATATTACTGATAGGAGTGAAAATGATATTGGACTCCATTGACAAGTGTGGTGATGAAAAGCAATGAGATTATCTTACACAAGTATCCCGTTGGTAACAAAAATACTGTACATTTTGTTTAAATGTGAACTATGTTCTTGAGCTATTCAGAATCTAAAAATAAAATCTTTTATCTTTTTCATTTCTGAATGTCCAACAAGTTCAGGATAAAATAAGTACTGATAGCTTATTACCAAAAATGACCTTTAACAAAATATATAACATATATATAAACATTCTACATAAATTCATGATAATCAATATAAACAAAAAAACAAAACAGGGAACACTGTATTGAAATGAACACAGGTGTGGGGTGGTCAAGGCCATCTGTGGCACACCACAAACTCCATTAATTTCACATTGGGGGAAAAGTCAAGTGGCTAGAACATTATAAATATTTGTCCAATTCAATTTTTTATTTTACATTGTGTATCCTGACATCAAAGGGCACCAATTAGGTCTGCATCAAAGAAAATCAAAAGTCAATTTTTTTTTTCTTTCTCATGTATATAATAATAATATAACAAAAGTGTATTCATAAAGTGGAACATGCCCTAAAATAGGTGTTGACTCATCCAAACTCTGAATAACACTGACATATGTCGGAAACAAACTACATCCCTCAACACCTATTAGCCAAGAGAAGGTTAGTCTTTAGGAACTCCCAGATGAGAATTACGAGTCTTAAAATGAGCGGTAAAACCTTCACGGTGACCTGTTTTCCATGTGAGTTTTGCCACAATTAGCTGAATTCTGGTAGTCTATATTGGTATATATACAGTTATACTAGGTCTGAATTTTACTGTTGAATATCCATATATTTCTTTCTCACACATGCACAAGCTTTAGAAAGCTTCTTCCCTGGATAATGTGTCATACAATATCTACTTTGAAATTGGGTGTTAAAGCTCCTTATCTTAGATCTGATTTGGTAATGTTTTGACACATATAAACAATCCAGTTACTGAAGAATATGTGATACTGCCAAGGATTGTGTAAATATGAGTAAACTACAAAACCAAAAACACTTAGTTCTTTTCTATGATAGGTCCACATCATAACACACATCAAAACTGGTACTGATGGATTCCTAGCAATGTCTAATGTGCCTTGAGAGTGATTTTAGTTAGCAATATCCAACAACAGGGACAATACTAGACCCAATTGGTGGGGCAGGCAAGAAGTATCCATGGGAAAATTCAGGGGAAAATCAGTAAACATTCAGTGCGAATGACAATCTTTTCTGCA
>BOPN01000523.1:462216-464716 GCA_017312705.2 Penaeus japonicus | reverse complement strand
AAGGAAAAAGAAAAGAAAAGATGTAAATGTTTGGCAGTTCACACCTGGCAATGTACAGGAGCCATGAAACTCCTATGATATACTTTGTAAGCAGAAATGGTAATATAACTTCTTAAAAAATGTGATATTAACAACCTACAATAAGGAATAGATACTCTTTTTATGAAGATTATGTTTGTGTTATTAATGCTACTAGCTAATATAAACAAGCATAACTGACCAGGAAACTAACAAGGTGAGAATGCATTGTCAATGTTTACATTTTGGGGAACACCAATATTAACTAATAGGCTATATGTCAACGGGGATTGTTGTTTTAAATACATATGCATCCATGTGCAAGATGGAACAAAAAAGTGAAGGAATTAATTGATACATATATATATATATATATATATATATATATATATAAAAGAAACCTAAAGCATGTAATGCTACAATACCACCTTTAACATAATCAATTCAATTCCATTGCATGTTAACCCATTCCCGGCCAGGGGAATTCTAGCCTTGAATGTCCAAATGCCGGGCGTTCGAATTATTAGGCCTAAATCAATTGGCTGGCACAATACTGTGCCGCCCGGCAACTGGGCACCAATCTTGTGTTACATATGCTGTACCACCCGTCCTGTGTGGGTTAACCACTGATACTGGGGACATGCACTGTCCAAAACAGTTTTGTCTTAGTGACCTAGGAGTCAATTATGAGGCCTAGATGACCTCATCTCCTTACCACCTACGCTTGAATTTTGAGAAAAGGTTTAAATTTTCATTACTATCATCATTGTTAATTACATTATTATCAGCATTACTACTAATTACAATATCATTATCATCATAACATTAATAACAATAATAAAGAGTAATAAAAGATAGAGTTAACCTATACAAAAATAAAAAAAAGAAATATAATGGACATTAAACATATACATACCATCCGGTGTCAGTCAGGTTTAAAACACAAAGAATCATATTAACTCTCCTATTCCTCTAAACATTAAATCTATCTATTCTTCCTCAATCAAAGCAGGAAATCTTTTAAAAGATGAAAAATTAAAGTTCAATTAAAGGTTAAGGGCAATGGCCATCTAATTCTGGAAATCAGGTTTCAAAATTGATAGTTTAACAAGGAGCAAAAGGTATATGGATATAATAATGTACTTTAAATATGGACTAAAAATCAGTATCTGCAGGCATCCTCTCTCAAATGAATGGCATTGGCTGAGATGTAGGTAGTGAATAATGCTTAGAAGTCTATCAATTTTCAAATTGTGGGTTATGCTTAACAGGTACATTCAATTCAAGTACAAGGTTTAATCAATTTGAACAATGAATACTCGGTTCTCAGGTCAAGCATATCATGAGAGATAAAATTTATTTCCAAGATGGTGATTAAATGATGCATAAAAAATTCAGAAAAAGCAAGAACAAAAATAATCAAACAATAAAAATAATGAAAAAAATGGCATGAACTACAACAACTTATTGATCTCTAAAAGTTTGGTATTGGATGCCAGACAACAGGAAACATGTAACATCAGGTAGTCAAGTCAAGATCATAAAAATGGGATTCTTTCCCAATAGAAGACTGCAGAGTGTATCATTTAAGCCATTGACATTTCTCAAAACTTACAAGAGCAACAATTAATTTTCAATCACATTTGATCCATCCTTTATCAAATATGTATGGTTCTCAACCTTTACACCATCCGCCCCCCCCCTAAAATCTTCAACCACACACATGCAAACACAAATACTAACTATGTAATTTCATATTTAGATTATACTTCCCTTGAAATGTTATCAATGCCAAATGCAAAATGTCTCTGAAAATATTTACGTATTCAAAGATGCCAAATTTTTTAGACTTGGGTAACCATTGTCAAGAGAACTACATATAATTAAGAACTTTCTTACCCCCTCCCCCTGGTGTCCACTCAGGAAATTATTAATACCCCTATTGTTATATATATATATATATATATATATATATATATATATATATATATATATATATATATATATATATATATATGTATATATATGTATATATATATATATATATATAATCCAATCAAGATATACTGTCACATCCACTCAATTTCTAAGATTGTAACAATGTTTGAAATATTTGCTCAATCATCTGGTATTATTGTGTTTGTCTATCTGTCTGTTTCTCTCTCTCTCAAGCCTATAATCTGCAGATAAACAAGTTTTAGATGCAGCTAAATTACATGCATAGGGATCTGATGAATGATGTAGATGCATAATCTATCTTATAGTTACATGTCCTAAGATCAAGCAGCCCCTAGCTTGTTTTCAAACTGCGGAAAATGTGCAGCTCTATTATCAGTATAGTCTATAGACTACATGAATAAGCATACTGGACAACATAGCTATAACCTGGAGGTGCAGTATTTTCTTATAGCTGAACCTGCTGCTCTCTTTCTGTAAATATATTCTAAAGTTAAACCTTACATGTGAGTCTCAAAATTTTAAA
>BOPN01000523.1:452579-455079 GCA_017312705.2 Penaeus japonicus | reverse complement strand
TGTGTATACGCGTGTGTTTATGTATGTAATCGCATGTGTTTATGTGTGTTAGTGTGTATATGGGTGTGTTTATGTGTATACGGGTGTGTTTATGTGTGGTAGTGTATATACGCGTGTGTTTATGTGTTAGTGTGTATACGTGTGTTTATGTGTATTAGTGTGTATACGCGTACGCGTGTGTTTGTGCGCGTGTGTATGTATACGCGTGTTTGTTCGTGTGAGTGTGAGTGTGTATATGCACGATTTTTTTAAAGATAAATATTTATATATCGACGTGACTATCTATATTCAAATATTCATATGCATGTTGCGTGTATTAATGCTTACGACTGTGTACCCTATATGTCAGGGCTGACCGGAAAACTGCCCCTGACAATTGGCACCTGGATATTGGCCCCTGGCACTGACGACCGGATACTCCTCCCCTGTCCTTAATTACACGGAAAGTTTCAACTATGTAAATCCGTTCAAAGTGTAGCACCCCTTATTTTATAGTAGAGAAGGTTAAATCAGTCGAGGTTATGGCCTGATTTAACTTTAGGCTCGGTGTGCTTCTAATGTAGGCTTGTTCTTAATATCTATCAAGATCTCTTTAATTACCGATAAATTTTTGTTTATTTCCTTTCCTTCTTGGTACATTTTTTTTTCTTAATTTCCTTTTCGAGATTCGATCACGGCCAGAGTATCTTTCACAATCATATTTAAACTTTAGACTGTAGGGATTGCAAGATTTCTATTTCTCTCTATGAAGAAAAATTAATGAAGGAGTTTTTGTGAAATAGAAAAATCTTTCAAGAAAGTGCGTTAACTTTTTTTCTACCTACGTGTATATATATCTTTATCTATATCTAACTGTTTACTTATCCATCTATCTATCTATATTCATTTATTTAACATTGTGGGAGTGGAGGAAACCAATAAAATCCACAGTATTACTAAACAGCGTTCGTCTTTTGTCTTTAAGGTGGCAGTGGCGTCTTCAGTTATGAGTTGTTTTCATACCTTATCTATCACGTATTTCCTCTATTTTTTAATAACAAAGCTAAAACCCAACTAATTTTAGGTCACTAAATACACATATATACACACATATGTTTTTTGTTTCTTATGATGTTACGATTTCAGTACCATTGGAGGTTCTCAGTGACTTTATATGAAAAAAAAAAAAAACAATGAAAATAAATAAATAATAAAAAAAATATCCACAAGACATATATTCTCGGTAGAAAAGGGTTCTCAAAATTGCCTTGAACGAAGGACAGTCATCTTCAGTCTTTAAAATGAGAACACACAGAATCCCTTAGAGGAATTCCCCCGTTGTGTCAAGGATTTGGGTTAGGATAGAGATGGCGTGGGATATGGAGGGTCCGTTGGGGATGGTGGGGGGTGGGGAGGAGATAGGGGGGGACAGGGGAGAGGGGGAGAGCAAGGGGTCGGGTAAGAGGAGGGGGAGGGGGCGTCGGGATGGATGAGGATGGTGGGTTGGGGAGGGTAGGTTGGGTATGGAGGGAGGAGTGTGGGGTACGTATAGTAAGTTGGGGAAAATGGGCAAAAGAAGGGGCAGGGGAAGGGAAAGAGAAGGTTAAAGGAAGGAAAGGGAAGGGCGAGGGAAGGAGAAGGGAGGGACGAGGGAAGGGGAAGGTGAAAGAAAGGGTGAGGGAAGGGAAGGTCGAGGGAAGTGGAAGGGGAAGCAAAGCTTAAGGGAAGCGGAAGGGGAAGGGGGCTCGTATCCCCTCAAGGTCGATGGCAATGTCAACAGGAATAACCGTACACGGTGTCCTAAATCTCGTAAGAACGGAAATTATAACATCTCTCATCCGTTTTTGTTATTGTTGTTGTTGTTGCTGTTTTAAGTCTTGTGTAGCTTCCTCTGTCACTGGGATATTCTGTTTCGAATTCATATAGATTCATGTTTTTTTAACGGCGAAGTTTCTTTGTGGAAGAAAACTGCAAGTCAGTTTAAAAACATATATAAATAAATAAATATATATATATATATATATATATATATATATATATATATATATATATATATGCGTGTGTGTGTATATACATATATATACACACTATTTTTCAGGTGAATTTTCAACTAAAGTCTTCTAAAACTACCCTGAGAAAATGATTGATTTTACCTATAATGAATATGGTTCTCGCGTTTAGGCTCTGAATTAAAAAAAAAAGAAAAAATAAAAAAAAAGAAAAACAAATCTACTGATGGAATAAACCGCAGGAAATCACCGGCGATAAAATCTTGACTATCAAAAGCGTAATACTGGAACCGGCGCGACGTCAGTGACTCATTTTGCTTCCCAGAAACTTCAGTCTCGGGGAAATTCTCGAACAGGTGGACCTCAAACCACCCGTCTGCTTCGATGCACCACTCGATTTTTTAATGAAATAAAGGGCACAGAAACTGTAGTTTGACTGCAGATGAAGTGGTAGAATGTTATCGAAAGTTTAGTTTAGTATGTGTAAGCCTACATCTTAGGCCAGAGTACCG
>BOPN01000523.1:427579-435079 GCA_017312705.2 Penaeus japonicus | reverse complement strand
CCGTGTAGCCCAAAGAAGTGGGCATGTTGTCATGATTCTAGGGCAGACATTGAGAGCCTGCAACATAAGTACACCCTTGAAAACGTCTATCCCATGACCATTGCTCAGAGAATCCTGGCTCAGGGTAGACGAATTATACTTAACTGGATCCGAAGCCATGTTGGCATAAAAGAGAATGACCTTTCTTACAGGTTGGCAGACAACGGCAGGAAAGAACTCTTGAATGATCTTGTCGTTTATCCTAGCCGTGAACTGCTAAAGCGCAAAACGGCAGCTGCAGGGCAGGTCGGTGTCCTGCAGCGCCATAGAGAGGAAACGAGAAATTCACCCTCGGCCAGTTGGAACTCAGACGCCACAGGCTATGAGCCACTGATACTCATCTCGAGAATATCAAGGAATGCCGAAGTCAGTCTTCACAGACTGAGAAGAGGCTACCTTTGTGCGTGGGAGATCATGCCCACCATTAGTTATGATGCCGTTATGACCATTGTGGCGCGCCGGATGCCACCATACAACACTATCTGCCGGAGTGCCAGCATACTCGCTTCCTCAGACAGAGCCCACAAACGTGAAGGCTAACCTTTTCCCACCAATCGATCTAACGGACCCATTATTCTTAGCAAAGGTCATCCAGTCCCTCTACTGGACAGCAGTGGACATGCACCCTAGAAGAAAATTGCTAACACGAGGTATTTGTTAATAAAACATGAATACCCCTCAAAGCCGTTTTCGATTATACATTTGACAAAAAAAAAAAAAAAAAAAAAAAAAAAGACTACCACCGAGAATTCGACCTAAAGCTAAAGCGGTGAGGATCATTGCAGCAATTATTCATACTTTACAGAATGATTAGTTGGCCCTATCAGGCACACTGCACGTATTAGTTTTTCCAACAAGGGACAAGACTGTACCATATATATGTAGGATTTTGGGGTCGGACTATTATCATCGCGGGAGCCCTGGTCAATCTGTCCCAGCTAGCGGGTAGTTAACCTATATTCATTGATTCTAGGGTCATCATGATATCAGCCTATTGACCATCGCGTTTCCCTTAACACAGAGGATCGTTGGTTGGGGCCAGACGAGTCATCTAAACCAGGGTTTCCTGCCACACGCATTCATGGAAACAAGCTCGCAAAGAGACTGGCGGAGTGCGGAATGGGACAACCGTTGGCGGAAATGGTGATAAGATCAAACAAGTCATGACTTCTTCAGGAGTAGACCGGCAGCTTCACCGAAATCCCCCCCCCCCCCTGGATATTTGATATATGATATGAACCACCGGCGCTCATGGGGATGAACCCGAAAGGTTTAGGGCATCTTCCATGGGACGAGACTTAACTACCAACGAGCAAGACATAATATAACAGGACTGGCCATAACGAGCGCTTTTCTAGTATTGCAATGCGCCAGATACGACCTCGCTGCACTGTCCCCAAGCGAGCAAGCATCGCGCCTTCCGTGGAATGCGCTTAGTCATGGTGAGTGAGCTATAAAAAGGCTGAAATAGGCCCTTTGCAATTCACGCTGAAATGCTGACAGGCTGAGCCATTAACAAGGCCCCCGTGGAACTCATTAAACTAGACTTACTCTTGCCCTTTACAAATCAGTACATTTATTAAAGACAACCTATTGATAAAAAAAACAACAGATCATTGATTTATTTATTTACTCATCTGAATAAGTTTTACTTTTTTTGTACACATACCCATTATAAATTTCATTACCATATGATGCTCACCTTATCTTTCTGAATTATTAGTTCACCTTATACATTGCTGTGTTTATAGATTCATTTATCTGACAGAATTATAATTTTATATTTCTCGTTTTCCATCTATGTATAATCATACTGTTCGTCTTTTCTCTGTGGTCGCTTCTCCGATTATTCTTTTCTTTCCTTTTATAACCACTTCATTATTATTATTCTTTTTCATCCTCCACTTCTTACCTCATGCATTTTCTTCTACTTTTCCTCTGCCTGGATGACCCTTTACATGGTCTGTCTGAGTGATCTATACCCTTTTGTCCATGTTGATTTTTGGATGTGAACGAAAAAGTTACAGTATATATTTTTTTCTGATTTTATTCTCAGTTCATCCTAGAAATGAACGACTTAGTATATACTGATACATTAATCAACAAATCCTTAATTACGTTTCATAAATTCAGACTATATAGACTTCCTTAATAGTTTTTTTTATCTAGATTTGATTATACAGGACAGATTAATTAGAATGAACTAAGATTTATGTTCTAGTGCACCTTATCGTATCACTTTTTACAAGAAAGGAAAACAAACAGCCTTTACTTTATTTTCCAGACCATGGTTGGGAATTCAGGGTCTTGGGGTCGATTCATTCTTATCAGGATGAGAAAAACGTTATGGTATATGGTACTTTATACCTTTAGCAAAGGTATGTGATCTATAGTCTGAGCAAAGATAGATTAAATATTAGTAAGGGATAATCGAATGAGTAGTAATCACGGACAAGCTTCTCTGGAAAGATGCCGGGCACAGCCATAAGTAGGAGTGCAAAGCTGCTTCAAAGGGGAGCAAGCTAAGGCTGAACAGTTGGTACTATTGCAAATAATAAGTTGCAATAAAAAGTATATGTATTGAAGAATGAATAATCAAGTAAAGAAAAAAGTTGAGAATTAGTATAACTAATAATTCTTGATCTATCTTTTTGGAATCTACAGATCAAAATCATTATGAGAATTGAAAACATTATAATAATTTGTGTAATACTGGTAGAGGTTGCCTATGTCTTCACCCGAGGTAATTAAATTTAGTATGCACATCCTATTGGGCTCAATTATATTTTCATATCTAGAAAGTATGCTTATGTCAGTCTTATATCATTCAATTATTGTAAATATGTTAATGAATTACTATTCAGAGAACAGTCCAATACTTAAATTGTTCTAAATGTGTAATGTGAAATGCATACTTTGCATTCAGTACAATACATAATATTGCTTATTAAACACCAGGTATTCTAAAACACCATTTACTTCATTACATAAGCTGTATTTCACATTTCAAGGTTACAGAGGGGAAAAAATGATCAATCGGGTCATAATGTGCCATTTTTTATAGGGAGAAACATAGTAAATGTAAATATTTTCTGCACAGCAGTTTGACGAGCTTTTCTCTTGTTCACCGTTCATTTTTTCCTCCTTTCTCCAGTTACTTCTTGGCAGCGGCTGTCAGCTGGCTTCTTGGCTTTCACCATCTCAACTAATTCCTGGAGAAAGTTATGAAAAAGTCTGGTTAGAACAGCACAAAAAAAAGAAAAATTGATTACATCAAATAATTAAGCAATAAGAAAAACCCTAACATCTTTTTAAATTATGATTTGTGATTGTATGTATGTACTTGTTTCAAACAGAAGTTCTATTTACATCATCTGGTGCCAAAGAAGCTTCTTTTTTCTTTGATTAAATAAAACAATAACAACAATAAATACTTTAATATTAGATAGCTTAAAGATCAGAGTGTCTAAAATACATTTTCTTTCTTAGAAAAATGCATCCTAAAATGTTTTTTGTTGCTGGAACTTTCGTTCTTAAGTACAAACACAATCAATCCAGAAACAAGAGAAACGACACTAAAGGCCAGGTTGCAAGTTTGCAAGTTTGCGAATACTGATCTGAATGGTAATATCAACCATTTTAAAGACAAGAAGCTGCATGTTATTGGCCAACTCACTGGCACTGAATCTGTATCCACCAGGACAGCACCTGAAGCCTTCTTTATCCAAACACCTGACTAGCCAACTGACATGGTACGAAGAGTTTACCTTGTATCTCCTCATGCAGTCTTTCTTGGTGCGGTTTGGCACACACTCAGCTATGCGATCCCAGCGGTCAGGGGTTGACACCGGGTAGGTCTTTAATGCCTGTTCTAGTAAGCGCTGTTCCTCTGGACTCCACGCCATGGTGTTCATACCGAGCATTTCTTGGGGAGCTTTGAGGAGGAGGGGGGGAAGGGTTACCTTTAGTATATATATATGTAGACAATCAAAGCTCTAAACACTTCCAAAATAGCACGCACGACTAATTTGTGTATTTGACTGTCATTCCATTTGAGTGATTTATAAACTGTATTGCATTGATCAACTGACAACATATATGATAAACCCATCATAATTACTATCAAACCTCTGAGAAGCCGTAGAATCACTAATCGAGGGCTTTGTCTGCGACTTTTCGAGACTCTGGTACGCGTGTTTGTTAGCAGCTTCTCGCATGTGTTGATCTGAGTGCTGTAACTCCTTGGCTTTCCCTAACACTTCCTTGGCATTCCTTGTCGTAATATTTGTAGACGTGTGCTGATTGATGTATTCTGCTACCACCCCCCCATCTTAAACAACGAATGAATAAGGTAATTCCATGTATAAAGGTAGAAAATATTCAAGTATTGCACTTCATTTTATGTTACAAAAGAAAAAGAAAAGAAAAATCATTCAGTGGAAAAAAAAAGACACACACACAAAAAAAAATATACATCTACATTCATATATATGTAAATATATAAATCATGAAAGAGAGAGAAAAAAAAGGAAAAAAACTAAAACCACCATAAACCAACCATAATGGTAAACCAACTTACCTTTTGTAGTGCCAGCAGGAAACAGGTTGACAGCCTTGATAAGGAGTTGCAAGTCATCCTGGTTCCAAGGTTTATTAGAGGAACTATCGTCACCACCTCTCCGCCCCTCTTTCCTCCCGCCACGCCACCTCCTCTCGCTCACGTTTAATTTGATTGCGGATTTCGCCTACCTGTGATTGGTGAACATGTGTGTGGTGGTGAGGACCTTTCCTGCAACTGGTGTGTTTGTGCGGAAGCTTTTTTTTCCTTCCAGAATTCAAACAGGATATTGGAAATTCTTTTAAAAACACAGACAGACAGACACGCATACACAAAAAAGAAAAAGTTCAAAAAGCACACAAACAACAAAAACAAAAACAAAAAAACAGAAAACAAATACACAATCAAACACAAACAAACACACATGAAACCTGCACAAACACAAACCCTTCCACGAACTTCTTTGCTGTACTGTGGTTCTTCCCTGCCCGACTAAGTTCCTTGTTCAGATCCTCGATTTTGTTCAGCTCCAGAGCCTCGCACAACAGTTCAACGTCTGTCATTAGCTGCACTTTGTCGTCTTCCTTGGTTGCATAATAGTTGTGGTCCTTGCATATTGTCCTTAGTGTCTGGAAAGAGCGATGATTGTATGCATTTCCTTGAGGTGAAGAAAAGACTCTATGCACATAAAGGACATTTCTTTGTGCATCTCATTATGATAAGCAACACTTTACATCTACTTTTTAATTTTTCTCTATATACAGCTAATATCTGTTATTTCACTTGATGAAAAAAAATAATAAAAAAAAAATAAATAAATAAAATAAAATAAAAACTCCATTCTAATTATACAAAAATCAAACTAAAACCCATACTGGAGGCAAAAGTCTAACCAAAGATCAAATTTCAATGAAATAAAAATAATTCTAAAAAATCCCATTCCTCAAGCTTCTACTCATGATCACACAACAAAACAACAAAGTGCATTTCCGTGCCCTTACCTTTGCGTCTTCTTTTGATGGCTTTTATGTTTCTCTCTCCTTCTTCTCTAATTCTTGCTTGGCTCTTTGCTCTGCCTCTTCCGCTTCCTTCTTCTTCCTTTCGGCTTCTTCTGCTTCTTGTTTTATCTTTTGGGTTGAAGGTTAGAACATGAAATAAATAAATAAATAAATAAATAAATATATATATATAGATAGATAGATAAATATACATATATAGATAGATATATAAGTAAAATAGAACCATATTTAAAATATTGCAGTTTTTTAACAATCCATGAATTTCTTCATCCACTGTACAACAGATGACCAAGTAAATAAATAAATAAATAAGTAAACATACTCTCTCCTCTTCCTCCTGCTTCTGTCTCAGCGCATCAGCTCGAGCTTTCTTCACAGCCAACCTTCTCTCTTTTTCTTCCTCTTTGAATCTGTAAAAATATATACATATATATAGCAACTGTGAATATATGCATAGCCCTGCCACAAAACATAAAGCAGGAATATATAATAGAGAAGAAACAATACAGAGAGAGAGAGAGAAGATACCACAGATGTTATTCAGCAGCCAACGTTGGTTGACCCTATGTGATACAGCAACCGTTCAACCATCAAATCATTATTCCTTTATCTCATCTAAAATATTCATCATATTTGGTCAAGGCCGGTGCTTGGGGTGAGCTTGCGGACAGCCTAGGCTTGCGGCTAGTGCGTCCAAGAATCCTGAGGCGTTAGGCTTATGCATTCAATAACCCCGGCATTCTGACCCATTCAGAGCCGGAATTGCCCCAGTGTGAATGGGTTAATGTATACCGACAGGTAGCAATCATGTGAAATCATCATACATTTATATAAATAGTATCAACAATAGTAACAAACAAACAGTTCCAAAGAGTGAGAGCAACAAAGGACCAGACTTTTTAATTCAGAGCTAAATTTCAATGGTTGTACAGTAATATCAAAGACAAACCAAAAGCTTTTCCTAACCCTTTCCAAACAAGCCTTAATATATACAAAACAATAACAATAAAAATCAATAAAACAAGAAGATAATACCAATAATCATAAACTTCACAACCATAACAAAGATAAAAATCTACACGACAAACCGTACTTTGCAATTCTGGGGTCGCAGGCATACGTGCTGTCCACTAGTCTTCTGAGCCGAGCCATTTCTTCCTTACGCCGGCGCGCTCGCTCAACTTTGTTCTGTTTCTCTATCCACCTCCGCTCTTCTCGGCTGAAAGAGGAAAGGAGGTCCTAATGTCATCCCTGTTCATTGAAGCATATCTGAAGAGCGAGTGTGTATATCCACAAATTCACAGCAAAAATTATTAAGATAATAAGGTTCTCTGTGCATAAAAATTCACTAAAATCCTTGTCTTTGCATAAAAATGCCAATGTTAATTTAGAAACATGAGACCCTCATACCACTCTTCAAAAATATTCATAATAAAAACCTGTTTTCTCTTTTTTTCCTTTATACTGATCTATGTTGCAAGAGGCCATAACATGAACAGTCAACAAATAGTATGTGCGCACACACACACACACACACACACACACACACACACACACACACACACACACACACATACACACACACACACACTCTGAATCTGAAGCCAAAATTTATCTATCTGACATGATCCCATAATCACTTGATACTGTATGAACAACATAACAGTATTATCAAAACAATGATAAAGATAACATTGAAAACAGCAATGATAATCATCAAAACATAAGACGAAAACACTCACTCTTGCCCCTTCTCCTTCTCTTCCTCATCAAGGTACGAAAACTCTCGCCAGGATTCAAAGTCATACCAAAAGCTATAAAACCGGTCAACCTGCCAAAAGAAATGCATCAAATCCATAAGCCTAATCAAAAATTAAAATCATG
>BOPN01000523.1:410079-417579 GCA_017312705.2 Penaeus japonicus | reverse complement strand
AATATATCTATTTCTTTTAAAATCCTTTGTGTGATTGTGTGTGTGCAGTGCCACCTTGAACGAAGCCAGGCCCTTGGGAAACTCATGAGTATAGGATGCATATGTATGTTGTTGGGCTATGTAAACTTCTTTTCTTTTGCTAACTAAAACTGATTCCTTTGTTGATAAGTGAAAGTGTCACTTCAAAGTTAGAGCATGGCAAGTCCTAGAGTATTTATGTACATGTGGCTAGGGGGTGCATGGGTGGTTGTGTGTAAATGTTGAGTAATGATAAATATATATAAACAGAAATATAAGTAAATACATATACATATACATACATACATAAACATATATATATATATATATATATATATATATATATATATATATATATATATATATATATATATATACACACACACACATATATACATGCACACATACATTTTATCCACCAAAATCAACAATAATTAAATACAATTCTCGCATTGTTAAAATTACAAAATAAAAATGCTTCACCTAATCATGAGGTATTAAAACTAAGGAGTGATAATAATAGTCACACACACACACACGCACGCACGCACGCACGCACGCACGCACGCACGCACGCACGCACGCACACACACACACACACACACACACACACACACACACAAACACACACACAAACACACACGGATGCGCACGTGCACACACACACACACACACATACAGAGGATAGATTTTTCCCACTTAATATTAAGATAAACTGACAAAGTACTGCTTGGCAAATTATTGTCAGGAAAATGTTTGCACACATTTTTACACACTGAGGTTAATTCACTCTGATATTCACGGAGACTACATCAAAATACATTCAGCAATGCAAGATGTATCGAGTATGCCACGCATGAACCTACCAACAAATTATATACATTCTTTTGTCATAAAACACTTATATTGAGATGAACACTCTTTGAAGTGAAGCTATAGAAATTATGTGATCTGCAATTTCTGCTAATTTCACTTGGGTTACTTTGGTTTCATATTTTTCATCCTAAATATTTAAAACACTTTGGCATTGGCTTTTATTTCGACTTTCGTGAATTAAAAAAAAATTATGTCTCAAATTTTTAGTGTCTTGATGTAATAATTTTTCATTGTGATTAATATATAAAAACCTCAGCAATGTCTTTGCATGTAGATAAGGTATTCACAACAATCGTTATTTTGTAGAGGATTAAATAATATGCACAAACAAGGTAACTATACAACCTTCCTTTGGAATGTTTTGACAATTTTTATCTCCTAATATATTTTTAAATAATACTGGTTTCTTGATAAGGAGAGAAAAAAAGAAGAAAAAAAAGGATTTATAGTTATATATACAGCTATAATCATAATAATAAGCCTCTGACCATATTTGAAATGTAAATAATTTTCTTAAAAATCGCTTCCCCATCCCTCGTCCCATGTGTCCACTACGCTGCCGTTTGCCTCTTGTTTTTTTGACTGGCTTGTAGTTTTGCCTAAGGCCAGATCAACCTTTTCTGGCAAGTCACTATAGCCAGAGGAAGGTAATCTGTCGTTCACCTTCGGGGTTTCCTTTGAAGGGGAACTGCTAGTGGACTCAAGGAGAAGATCAATCTGGTCCCCCCAAGCTCCTTCCTCCCCCCAAGCCTGCCCCACATCCGCACTACTGACATCCATCCCGGCAAACATCTCAGAGATGGAGAGAGTTCTAACTTTTGGGTTTCCTTGTGTTTTGGAAGTGGCTTCTAAAAGCATCGTTTCTAGATCATACTTCTTTGTGTCAAATTGTGGAGCAATGTCTGCAAATAAGTCCATTTCTGCATCATGCTTTTTATTGACTTTAATGGCTAAGATATCGTATTCCTCCCCAAGATTCTGAGACCTCTTTGGTTCAATGTGTTTCTCAGAATTTTTCTGTGAAACACTGTTAAGCTTCATACTTGAACTAGATTTTGGATACTGACTAGTTTCCCCATGTTTCATATCATGCATGCTTGTGTGATCAGACCTAGTCTTCTTTGAGGGCACAACATTTGTCAACACATCCTCTTTCAACACATCACCATCACAGTTCACATCGTCTTCACCATTGCCCCAATCGTCAAAGCCCTTCAGCTTGTCTTGGTTCACAGCGAGCAATGCCCCAGAGAAGTCTTGCTGTGGACTGTCCTGCATCTCCTCCCAGTCGGACCAGGCATCAGTGTCTGTCACTACCACTTCAGATGTCCCCACGCATGTGTTACTGGAACTGCTGTGGTCTTCACCGCCGTCTGGGGAACTTCTCTCCGGGATCTGTGTCAGGACAATGCTCTCCATAGACAAGCTATCCAGAGAGGTGGCTTCCTCTGATTTCAGGTCTTGGCTCACTGACTCTGGGGTGAGGGAGATGGACCTAGGTGGTGGCACTGGTGGCTCTGTGAAGAAATGGTAATTTTGATGGTTTTGCTGTATATAAAACAAGAATAATAGGACTGAACAAGAAAAATTTACAAAACAATATTATCATAAATAACAGTAGTAATAATGATAATAAATAACATTTAAAATCTGCCAAAAATCTAAAGATAAAATGGACTGATATATATAATACACAAATCATCCAATACGTTTTAGTGTCACATAAATAACATAAGAACAAAGACACTGAACATAATAATAATGTAAACCAAACATTTATACATTCACACCAACTTTGCAAATAACAAACAAAAAAAGAAATTTTGCAAATACCCCCAAAAAAAAAGAAATAGAAAGAAAAAAAAAAAAAAAAAAAAAAAAAAAAAAAAAAAAAAAAAATAGAGAAAGAGAGAGAGAAAAAAACAAAAAACATAACACGTAAAAGATGTATAGAGAAAGATGTTGGAGATCTTTACATACCTGACGATTTAAGTCTCTTAGAAGAAGAAGTCCATGGTTTAACGTTAGTGCTCTTGGTGGCTCCATCGCTATTTCTTGCTTGGTGAGGCACCAGTCCCTTCCCTACTGGCAAACTTGCTGCTGCCTACAATGCAATTTAAGGTGTGTTAGTAATAGAACCAATGCAACATGGGTATGGGGGGAGGTAGGGAGGTAGGGAGGGAAGGATGAAAAAGAGAAGGAGAGAGGGAAGGAGGGAGGTAGAGAGAGAGAGAGGTAGAGAGAGAGAGAGAGAGAGAGAGAGAGAGAGAGAGAGAGAGAGAGAGAGAGAGAGAGAGAGGGAGTGGGAGGGTGGGAGGGAGGGAGGGAGGCAGGGAGGGAGAGAGGGAGGGGGAGAGAGAGAGAGAGAGAGAGAGAGAGAGAGAGAGAGAGAGAGAGAGAGAGAGAGAGAGAGAGAGAGAGAGAGAGAGAGAGAGAGAGAGAGAGAGAGAGAGAGAGAGAGAGGGAGAGAGAGGGAGGGAGAGAGAGAGAGAGGGAGAGAAGGAGAGAGAAAGAGAGAAAGAGAGAGAGAGAAAAAGAGAGAAAAAGAAAGAGAAAGAGAGAAAGAGAGAGAGAGAGAGAGAGAGAGAGAGAGAGAGAGAGAGAGAGAAAGAGAGAAAGAGAGAAAGAGAGAAAGAGAGAAAGAGAGAAAGAGAAAAAGTGAAAGAGAGAAAGAGAGAAAGAGAAAAAGAGAAAAAGAAGAGACAAAAAAAAAAGACAGAAAGATAGAAACAAGATAGAAGAAAGAGGGAAGAAAGAAAGAAAGAATGACAGAGAGAAAAAAAAATAGAGACAGACAGAAGAAAGAGGGAGGGTAGGAAGAAAGAAAGAAAGAGAGAGAAAAATTGTGCATGTAGAAAAGAAAATGTACAATGCCACATAGCTAGAAAATTGTTCTTTCTCTACCTCAAATTTATGAAATACGATGTACTGAATTTATAATAATACTTCTAATGCCCATGAATGGTATTTTCAAGTTGGGGAAATTAGCCTTTCTTGAAGAAGAAGTGAAAAAGAGAAGCTATGGTTTCACGACCTCACAGCAATAAACAATGGATGGATCTTATATCCTGTTAAGCTGCTAACAACTGGTTTGGTCTCTGTACAAGTTGGGATTAAAAACAACAAATACATGGCATATAATACAACTTTTCTTAGCTAAGAAAGGGAATTATACCTTAAGAATAATCACTGATTCTGTTGACGTGACCGAAGCCAATAAAGACACAAAACCAGAGTGTTTAAATGGTAATGATAAACTTACTTTGGGTTTGGCGGTGGTGAACAAATGCTGCCGATTTTCCCCTATGACCCTATTGGCTCCAAGGATAGGAACTAGGTGTGCGAGAGCGTGTAATGTTGCTGTTACTAATGTATCGCTGGAATCACGTATACCCAAAAGGAGTTCTGGCAGCTGAAAGGAAAAGGATAATGAGAATGTAAACCTATACTATCATCTACATTCCAGATCTTCACCTCCTATCTAATCATGAAATTGATATACTTTAAACTATATTCATAGGGAAGGAATATCATTTCTGATAAAAGATATATGACTCATATTCTCCCTATAGAGAATAGCCCTGTGTAAAATCAAGACAAAAAGTCTAGTTCAGCTAAATATAGGTGGACACATGTTTGTGAGAACCCAGTTTGTGAAACAACTTTTAAAAGTATTTATGATTCTTTGCTGATCAGTCAAGGAATTTCATACTGCCGATCATGTTCTGAGATTTACAATACAGTTATGTTTAAAAAAAAAAAAAATTAAAGCAAAAGAAGTGGAAAGATAGCCATTTTGGGTTAATTTGTGTAGAATTCAGTTGTATTTACAAATGCATAAGTACAGTTTATCAGTAATGGTAATAATGGTAATAAATATGACAGGAAGAAGCAGAAGATACAGAAGATGAATATTCAATAATTTACAAGCTACTATATTTCTCTTACACATTTTATTTTATATTGCATGATTCTCCAAAGCCAATCCAAAGTATAGTATGAGATTTGATATCTTAAATAATGTATGCAATTGACTAGAATATCTTCAGAAAATCAGCACCATGTGCATGTACCACACTGAGTATATAATAAGAGACTGTCTATTTCAACTGACTTACAAAAGTATTACCAAGACATCTATAGTCAACCCATGTGTGTATTGAGAATCATTAGCTAGAACATAAGAAGAAGAAAGTCACAAAGACACACATATGTGTATACACAGACAACACTCAGATGAATATATCAAGAACCTGTCTATATCATCCCACTTAGTTCATCATTTGTTAGAATATAGCTAACTTACTGACATGTATATATTAAGAGCTTTTCTATATCACCTAAATGTGTATCACTAGTTAGGGTATCTTTTGGAATCAGTCAACAACACATATTTATGATACTGAAATGTGCATATATACATATATACATATGTACATATATATATATATATATATATATATATATATATATATACACAATATATCAAGCCACTGTCCATATCAATAATTTCAGTCTCTGTCATCAAACTTGGTATAACCTGAGATGTGTATAATAATTTAGTGAAAAAAGAAAAACTTACAACATCATTCGCTAGGACGTCTTCAGGAATCAGCGACACATAGTGGGGGAGGAAGGTAAGGAGAATGTTCCTCACGGTTGCATCGTGGATGCTATAGAGCCTGACCACCTGTGGGATAATGTCTCGACGGAAGACCTCTGGGGAGAACAGTCCAGACTCCCTTTCTTTTTCCGAGCCTGGAAATGGAAATTTAAAAAATGGGTAGATATAGTCCGCCGTGCCTTATTAAAGGAATATATATATTCTAATAAATTCCTGTACTCCAAGAGGAAAAGAAAGAGTGAGAGAGAGAAAATAGAAAATATTTTACACATAAAAATCTACCACTATGAAGAACAGAATATTCTCTTTTCAAGTACAAAAGATCCCCAATAAACACAAAATCAACTACACAGAACCAAAAAGCAAGACACAACAAATAAATAAAGTATGGAAGAAAAACAAAACAAAAATAACAGCATAGAAAAACACCTACTTGACTGTGGAATAAGCAGTTTGGGCATAAGATGGGTTGCAGCTGCTGGATGCAATAGGAGAGGGCGACTCAACAGTGCTCCAGCCAAGGTACTTGATACCAGTTCCTCTGGGTATTTACCTAGGCAGTCAGCTAAGGACCTTAAGAAAAAAAAAAAAGGATTAATGATACATATGGATTCTAAGTCCTTAAAGTGAAGGAGAGAGAGAGAAAGAGAGGATAGATAGATAGAGAGAGAGAGAGAGAGAGAGAGAGAGAGAGAGAGAGAGAGAGAGAGAGAGAGAGAGAGAGAGAGAGAGAGAGAGAGAGAGAGAGAGAGAGGGGAGAGAAGGAGAGAGAGAGAGAGAAAGAGAGAGAGAGAGAGAGAGAGAAAGAGAAAAAGAAAGAGAAAGAGAAAAAGAGAAAGAAAGAGAAAAAGAGAAAAAGAGAAAAAGAGAGAAAGAAAGAGAAAAAGAGAGATAGAAAGGAAGAAAGAGAAAAAGAGAGAGAGTGAAAGAGTGAGAGACAAGAGTAAAAGAGCAATGGAGAAAAAGGGAGGCAGCGATAAAAAAGAAACAGAAAAAAGACAGAAAGATAGAAGAAAGCTTGAAGACAGAGGGAAGAAAGAAAGAAAGAATGAAAGAGAGAGAGAAAAATAGAGACAGAGAGAAGAAAGAGGGAGGGAAGGAAGAAAGAAAGAAAGAGAGAAAAAAATTGTGCAGGTGAAATGAAAATGTAGAATGCCACATAACTAGAAAATTATTCTTTCTCTCCCTCAAATTTATGAAATACGATGTACTGAATTCATAATAATACTTCTAATGCCCATGAATGGTATTTTGAAGGAAATTAGCCTTTCTTGAAGATAAAGGGAAAAAGAGAAGCTATGGTTTCACAACCTCACAGCAATTAGCAATGGCTGGATCTTATATCCTGTTAAGCTGCTAACAACTGGTTTGGTCTCTGTACAAGTTGGAATTAAAAACAACAAAGACATGGCATATAATACAATTTCTCTTTGCCAAGAAAGGGAAATATACCTTAAGAATATTCACTGATTCTACTGACGTGACTGAAACCAATAAAGACACAAAACCAGAGTGTTTAAAGGGTAATGATAAACTTACCTTAGGTTTGGCGGTGGTGAACAGATGCTGACGATTTTCACCTATGACCCTATTAGCTCCAAGGATAGGAACTAGGTGTGCGAGAGCGTGTAATGTTGCTGTTACTAATGTATCGCTGGAATCGCGTATACCCAAAAGGAGTTCCGGCAGCTGGAAGGAGAAGGATAATGAGAATGTAAACCTATACTATCATCTACATTACAGATCTTCACCTCCTATCTAATTGTGAAATTGATATACTTTAAAATATATTCATAGGGAAGGAATATAATTTCTGATAAAAGATATATGACTCATATTTTCCCTATAGAGAATAGCCCTGTGTAAAATCAAGACAAAAAGTCTAGTTCAGCTAAATATAGGTGGACACATGTTTGTGAGAACCCAGTTTGTGAAACAACTTTTAAAAGTATTTATGATTCTTTGCTGATCAGTCAAGGAAT
>BOPN01000523.1:380079-390079 GCA_017312705.2 Penaeus japonicus | reverse complement strand
GTAATAAAACCCTTCCACCTGTTTCATGTTACAGCTTCCAATTACATTTTTGGCTTCCCTCTTGTCAGTATTCATGCGAAGACCTTTTCTCTCTCTTCCCCTCTTTGATTTAAGTGTCTTGCTATAACTTCCCTATAGACTGGAAATAGGTTTGGTGAGATTGTAGGTATGGTTTCAGCTTAATGTTTTATCATTTTTTGGATACGCAGACACAGACATACACAGAAACACACACACGCACACACACGCAGACACACACACACACACACATACCGACACCCACACACACACACACATACCCGCACACACACAACCCCCCCCCCACCCATACACACACACAACCCCCCCCTCACACACCCACACATACCCCCCCACCTACCCACCCACCCCACACCCCCCACACACAACCACACCCACACCCACAAACACCCCCACCCCCACAACCCCCACACCCACACCCCCACAAACACAACCCCCCCTACCCCCCACACCCACAAACAACCCCCCCTCCACCCCACACACACACTCACAGCCCTATACTTTCTCAGTTCCCCTTTTTCTCCTCAACATGATAGAGTCTTTCGCGAGCCAACGCCAAAGGGACACAGTTTTCCCCTTGACACGTCCCTCTTGTCGCTGGCTGTGATTTAGTGCAGTGGTTTCCAATCCCTTTTTCACCTCCAAAGACCGCCTTTTTATCTGAGATTAATTCTTGCGCGGATTCTAGTTTCCGGAAGGTTGGTCTTTTTCAACTAGCAGATTTTGTTGTCTTTATTATTGTTTATGTTCCTTTGAACGAAACGAAAGGCCAGGAACGTAAACAATGAATTCGGTATTATTGTTGTTATTGTCATTCATGTTGTTGTTATCCTTTTTTTATGATCATGATTACAGTTATCATCATTATTAAAGTTAACAACAAAATCACCATGAAGACAGCCACATGAAATGTAAGAACTTTATATCAAAGCGGCAAAGAAGAGAATGTTAATTAAACAAGAAATGGAGATGACAGATCAGCATCCCTGTTATGTGTGAGATAATCATAATGACGATGGTAACCACAGCAACAACTGTAACAATAATAAAAATGATATAATGGTGATGTAATAAGGATGATAACAATACCAAGGGCAACAATAATCGTAATATTGATAATAATAAGACAAATAATGATAATTCAAATAAAAATGATAAAAGCAATTATAATAACAACAATTATAACGATAATTAAAAGGGATATTATGTTTGTGATAACAATAGGAATGATGATGATGATAAGGGAGAAAAAATATTACCTCTATGTGTGATGATGATGATGCTGGTGATGGTGAGGATAATGATGATGGTGGTGGTGATGATGGGGATGTTGATGATGAAGGTGGTGATGGTGATGATGGTGGTGGTGATGATGATGGTAAGGATGATGATGATGATGATGAAGATGTTGATGTTGATAATGATAATAGTAATAATAATGATATTACCAATAACGCTAATGATAATGATAATAATGTTGATACTGATAGTAATAATGATAATGATGATACTAATGGTAATAATAATAATGATGACAATTATGATAGTAATAATATAGAAATGATGACGTAAGAATGTATGTCTGTGTGTGTTAGTGGCTCTGCGACTTTGGTTGTGAAATGATAATGAATGATAAGGATGACGAAAATGATAATAACATTGAAAATTATAATGGTAATCAAAATGGTGATGATGATAAAACTATGATAATGATGATAATGATAATGATACCAACAATATAAAGATAAGGATAATAATAAAAATGATAATGATAAGGTTGGGATTAAGATAATCCCTATTTGCGGAGCAGATGTTTCGGTGAGAGTTTGCCAACGATAATGATAATAATAATAATGATGATAAAAGTAATATCAATTATAATCACAGTGATAAAGCAAGGACAACAGCAACAGTGATGAGTACAAATGATAACGATGATAAAAAAAGAAAGAAAAATAAAAGATATGTTATAATACTACGTTGATAATGACAATAGGAAGGGGATAAATATTACCCCTATGTGTGATTATGATGATGATGATGATGATTTTCATAATAATGATAATGATAATAATGACAGTGATTATAATAATGGTAATAATAATGGTGTGTGTGTGTGTGTGTGTGTGTGTGTGTGTGTGTGTGTACAATAATACTGACAATGAAACAATAATAATGACAATAAAGACAATAATTAAATAATGTTAATAACAATAACAGTAATACTGGAGATAACACAGCGATAATGATAACAACAATGATAATACTAACAATAATGTTAATGATAATGTTGACATGATTATAATGATAACAAAAGTAAGGACAATGATGATGATGATGATGATGATATTAACTATAAGGATTAATATCGTCAATGTTATTAATATCATTATTGCTATTATTATTTTTATTGTCATTATCATTATTATTATCATCAATATTATCATTACTGTTATTGTCACTCTCGTTGTTGTTATCATTATTATTATCATAATGTTGAAAGTAATATATTATGATAATAATGATACTGTTGACGCTATCATTACTAATGATAATGAGGAAAGTAGTGATAATAATGATGATAGTAATTATAATATACATGATAATAAAAACAATTATAGTTTCAATAGTAGTAATTATAACAATAATAGTTATATTACTGCTAAAATTGCTAATCTTATCAAAAATGTTAATTACGCCATGGCCGGGAATCGAACCCGGGTTGACCTACTTGGCTGGCAGAAAGGGCCAACTACACCTCAGCCCTGACCACCAGACCACCATGGCACTGGAATAAAGGACGATCTGGGGTTTAAATCTCGCGCTCTCTTGCACACGCAGAGAGCCCTCTCTCTCTCCCTCCATTCCTCTCTCTCTCTCCATTCCTCTTTCCCTTCCTCCCTCTCTTCTTCCCTCCCTCTCTCTCTCCCCTCCATTCATCTCCTCCCTCTCTCTCCCTCCATTATTTTGCCCCTACCTCTCTCTCTCTCCCTCCCCTCTCTTTCATCTTCCATTCCTCTCTCTCCTCTCTTTCTCCCTTCTCCAATCTTCTCCCTCTCTCTCTCCCTCCTCTCTCTCCCTCCATCCCTCTTTCCCTTCTCTTCCCTCTCGCCTCCTCCCCCTCTCTCTCTCCTCTCCATCACTCTTTCCTTCCTCCCTCCTCTCTCCTTCCCTCCTCTTCCCCACTTATCTCTCTCTCCCTCCTCCCTCTTTCCCTTCCTCCCTCTCTCCTTCCCTTCCTTTCTCTTCCTCCACCCTCTCTCCCTCCTCGCTGTCTCTTCCTCTTTCCCTTTCTCCCTCTCTCCTTCCCGCTCTCTCTCATGCTCCATCCCTCTTCCTTCCTCTCTCTCCCTCCCCCTGCCTATCTGTCTTTCTCCCTTTCCCTTCCTCCCTCTCCCCTTCCCTATCTCCTCTTTCTCTCCCTCCCTCTCTCTCTCTCTCTCTCTCTCTCTCTCCTCTCAAACACACTCCACACACACATATATATATATATATATATATATATATATATATATATATATATATATATATATATATATATATATATATATATATTCTGGTATAAATTCTGGTGGTAGCGCAAGATAAGAACCTCACGTCTTTTTTTCCCGATAGTTGGTACAAATGCTAAAAAATAAAATTTTCTACCTTTCACTACAAGAAGGAAGAAAGGACTAAGACATCGGTTATGAAGGTTAGTGACAGCTAAGGTCGATATCCCTTCTGTCATTTTTCTTAATCTTAATTGTTTTTCCCACCCTCGTGTTGTTCCTTGTGTTTCCCACTATTATTATTTCTTCTTCTTCGTTCTAATTCCTCTACGTTTGAGAAGTGACCGGATTTCTTTTCTCGCACCTATTCATGAGTGAATCACGAAGTGGTAAAATATTCAGAAATATCAGGGAAACTATCGAAATTTTCTTCGGATTGGATAGTGTTTATTCGCGTCCCCCCGCCCCCCGGTCCCATTACCCGATCATCTCTGACTCCCCCCACCAACCCCTCAACTGCTAATTGTCCCATTGACCTACCCTCTGATCTGACCTCTCTCCCCCCCCCGTCTCCAACATGGCATTTCAACCCCATCAGACATTCAATTACCGTACAGAAATTTGACGGCTCATCCATCCCGTTTGAAGATATCCTGGAAAATGTTGAATCTATGATTATTCAAGGTGGAACGCCTAGAGACGACCCCTCTTTCGGAGATAAATGCGAAAAACGCGGCTGAAACACGTTTAGAGCTTACCTCAGCGAAAGTACGAAACGCGATTAACGCCTTTAAGACATTGCCATCCGATTTGCGCAGTTGGAGTTATTTCAAAGATATTTTTAGATCTTCATTTAAATCCTTGGATGTAATTCATCATATTCAGTTCACAAGACTTATTCGCATAAAGCCTGTTTCTGTATCCGAAGACATTCGATATTCTACCAGTCAACTATGAGGCCAGGTATCTATATGGGTTAGAAGAATCCCCCACAACCATGACTCCCACATCAGATCTTTGTTTAATGAATATCACATCTGACCTATGAGGTGGAATAACTCCTAGTTGCTTCCTTAACTACTTTTGTCCAACGGTAAGTTTGGGAACCTTGTGAAGATATTGACTTACTTAAGTTACCTGGCGAATTTGCCAAGTCAATCAGATATGAGGCTCGGACAGTATCAGTCAATGATTATCATTATTTCTGTAATTGTTATTATCATTATTGTTATTATAATTATTTTCGCTATCATTATCCTCTTTATAATCATTATTATCATCTATTACTATTATTACTATAATCATCATTATCATTACCATTTTTCATTTTCATTACTGTTATCATTGCTATCATTGTCATTATCATTAGTACTATTTGATCATCATAGCCTAGCATTATTATCATCATCATTGGTGGTAATATGATAATTTTATTGATACTATTATCATAATCATCATAACTATTGATATTAGTATTATTACAATTAAAATGTGAGCGTTAAATACCGTAGATTGATATAAACATATAATATATATATCTATCTATCTATGTATGTATGTATGTATCTATCTATCTATATATGTTACGCTCAATGTTAATAGTTGCCTAATGTATACATTAGGCAACATTTTGCCAAATGTTTATATTGTGCAAAACCTAAGCTAACCTAACAAACCTAACCCAACCTAACCTAACCTAACCTAACCTAACCTAACCTAACCTAACCTAACCTAACCTAACCTCTCCTAACCTAACCTAACCTCTCCTAACCTAACCTAGCTTAACCTAACCTAACTTAACCTAACCTAACCTAACCTAACCTAACCTAACCTAACCTAACCTAACCTAACCTAACCTAACCTAACCTAACCTAACCTAACCTAACCTAACCTAACCTAACCTAACCTAACCTAACCTAACCTAACCTCTCCTAACCTAACCTAGCTTAACCTAACCTAACCTAACCTACGCGCGCGCGCGTGTGTGTATGTGGGTGGGAGATATGCAGGGAGAGAGAGAGAGAGAGATATGCAGGAGGAAGGAAGGAGAGATGGAAGGAGAGAGGGAGAGCGGAATGAGGGGAGAGAGGATGAAAGGAGATAACTGAGGGGGAGTGGAGACGATGAAGGGAGATAGGGAAGGAGGGAGATAATCAGGGAGGGGAGATAAGCAGGGGAGGGAGAGAGAGAGGAAGAAGGAAAGAGTTGGTGTAGCGAAAGAGGGATGGAAGAAGAGAGAGAGGGAGGGAAGGAGAGAGGGAGGAAGAGAAAGAGGGATAGAGCGAGGGAGAATTTGGGATGGAGAGAGAGACAGAGAGAGGAAGGGAAAGAGGCATGGATGGATAGAGAAAAGGAGGAAAGGAGAGGGGGAAGGAAGGGAAAGAAAAAGGGAGAGAGCAGGGGGAGGAAGGGAAAAGAAGGATGGAGGGAGAGAGAGAGAGGGAAGGAGGAGAGGGAGGAAGGGAAAGAGGATGGAGGGAGAGAGAAAGAGGGAAGGAGAGAGGGAGAATGGAAAGAAGGGATAGAGGAAGAGAGAGAGGGAGGAAGGGAAAGAGGGATGGAAGGAGAGAGGGAGGAAGGAGAGAGGGAGGAAGGGAAAGAGGGATAGAATGAGAGAGAGAGAGAGAGAGAGGGAGGAAGGGAATTCGGGATACAGAAGGAGAGAGAGAGGGAGGGAAGGAGAGAGGGAGGAAGGGAAAGAGGGATGGAGGGAGAGAGAGAGGGAGGGAAGGAGAGAGGGAGGAAGGGAGGGATGGAGGAGAGAGAGAGAGAGAGAGAGAGAGGGAGGGAAGGAAACGAGAGAGAGGGAAGGAGAGAGGAATGGAGGGAGAGAGGAATGGAGGGAGAGAGAGAGGAAGGAAAGGAGAGAGGGAGGAAGGGAAAGAGGGATGTAGAGGGTGAGAAGGAGGGGGAGAGAGGATGGAGGGAGAGAGAGAGGGCTCTCTGCGTGTGCAAGAGAGCGCGAGATTTAAACCCCAGATCGTCCTTCATTCCAGTGCCATGGTGGTCTGGTGGTCAGGGCTGAGGTGTAGTTGGCCCTTTCTGCCAGCCAAGTAGGTCAACCCGGGTTCGATTCCCGGCCATGGCGTACTGTTATTTAATTTATTATTACTATCAATATTGATAGTGGTAGTACTTGTAGTAGTAATGTAACTGTCATTATTATTACTACTATTAACACTATCACTATCATTATTATCATGTGTATTATAATTACTATTATCATTATCACCACTAATTTTCTCATCCTCATAACTATCATTAGCATAATTATTAGTATTGATAGCGTCACCAGCATCATTATTATCATGATATATTACTTTCAGCATTATGATACTAATAATTATGATCATAGCAGGAAAAATGAAAGTAATAATGATAATAATAGTGTTGATGATGATGATAATAATGATAATGATAATGATAATAATAACAATGGTGGTAATAATAATGATATAATAACCATCATCATCATTATCCTTACTTTTGTTATCATTATTATCATGGTCAACATTAACATTATCGTTATTATTAGCATCAGCTGTGTTATTATCATCTTTAGCGTTGTAATACTATCAGTTTTACTGTTATTGTTATTAACATTATTCAGTTAATGCTTTTATTATTTCAGTGTCGGTAATATTGTGCACACACACACACACACACAAACACACACACACGCACACAGTGGTAGTATTATCATTATTATCGTTATTATTGATAGTAGTAGTAGTTGCAGTAGTAATATAATCAATATTATTATTATTACTACTATTGAAACTATCATTGTAATTATCATCATGTATACTATAATTAATATCACCATTATTATCACTTCTTTCCTCATGCTTATAATTATCTTTATCATAATTATAAGTAATGGTAGCGTCAACATCATTATTATCAAAATAGTTGTTATCATTATCGTCATTGATATCTATATTGACGTTGTTGTTATTATCATCATTATCATCATTATCACAGTTATCAGCATTATGATGTCGGCAGATCGAGCCCCGTCCAAGCTCGTGAGATTCCACTGTCGCCTGGCGGTCACTGCCATGGCTGGGCATCACGGTGGGTAAGGACCAAGCTCAGGTCGAGTCAGCACTCGCTGGCACACTCTCTCCCGAGTCAGCACTCGCTGGCACACTCTCTCCCGAGTCAGCACTCGCTGGCACACTCTCTCACGAGTCAGCACTCGTTGGCACACTCTCTCCCGAGTCAGCACTCGCTGGCACAGGCGGGATCGCCTCAGTGCACATAAGCCCGGCGAAGCATCTGCTCCGCATATTTTAATCCCTATCCTTATCATTGTCATTTTTATTATCATCATCATAGTTATTATCATTATTACTATTATCATCATCATAATTTCATTATCATTATCATTTTTATTAGCATCATGATTTTCAATATGATTATTATCATTATTATTAAGATTGTCATGATTATTACCACCATGATCATTATCATTATCATTATCATTATCATTATTACAACCAAAGTCGCAGAGCCACTAACATACACACAGCCATACACTCTTACGTCATCATTACTATGTTGTTACTATCATCATTATCATCATCATTATTATTATTACCATTATTATCATCATTATCCTTATTACTATTATTAATATCATTCATAGCATTAGCATTCTGGTATTATCTTTATTATTACTGTTACCATCATCAACATCATCATCATCATCATGATAATCATCCTCATCATCAACATTATCATTATCATCATTATCATTATCTTCACCATCATCATCATTCTTATTATTACCATTAACATAATGTCCTTTTTAATCTTCGTTATAATTGTTCGTATCATCATTTCTTTTATTCTTATTAGAATCATCATTAACTTTGTTATCATTATCATCATTACGATTATCATTATTATTGCCCTTGTTATTGTTATCATCCTTATTACATCATCTTTATCATCATTATCATTGTTGTTACTGTTGTTGCTGTGGTTACCATCGTCATTATGATTATCGTGATTGCTATTATTCTGATTCGTATCACGTCTTCTTCATCACCATTATTGCAATTGTCAATATCACCACTCTCTCCATTGCTAGTAGTAATCGCCGCAGTTGCAGTATCAATGCTATCAACATCAGCATCACCATCATTGTTATTTTCACTGCTGTTCTTGTTGTTATCATCATTATTGTCATGATATATATTGTCATGGTAAATACTGTTGTTGTTCTTATTATTATCATCATCATTATCATTATTGTCATCACTATCACCATCATTATCATTATTATCATTATGATCATCATTAACCCTATAAGTATTATAAATTCTAATGAGATACTAAAATGTGAGTTTCATATACCGTAGATTTATATCGGACCGTGGCGTTTCCGTGATGTGCCTGACGACACCGCCCACTACCTGCTACCTGCTACCTGCTAATGTCAAAGGCATTTATTAGAAGAACTGATCAAAGTGTCACCTCATTGAGCTGCTGCTTCTGCTTCTCTTGAGACTGTGACCATAAACCCATAAACCCATTGCCGTGGGTAATATATGTATATGAATATATATATATATAAATATATATATATATATATATATATATATATATATATATATATATATATATATATATATATATATATATATATATATATATATATATATATATATATATATATATATATATATATATACACACACACACACACACACACACACATACACACAGGTGGATTTCGAAGGATAGGGGGAGGAAGGGAGATAAGCAGAGAGAGAGAGAGAGAGAGAGAGAGAGAGAGAGAGAGAGAGATCAAAGAGAGAGAAAGAGCAAAGAGAGAGAGAGAGAGAGAGAGAGAGAGAGAGAGAGAGAGAGAGAGAGAGAGAGAGAGAGAGAGAGAGAGAGAGAGAGAGAGAGAGAGTGGGGGGGGGGGCTCTCTGCGTGTGCAAGAGAGCGCGAGATTTAAACCCCAGATCGTCCTTTATTCCAGTGCCATGGTGGTCTGGTGGTCAGGGCTGAGGTGTAGTTGGCCCTTTCTGCCAGCCAAGTAGGTCAACCCGGGTTCGATTCCCGGCCATGGCGTAATTTATTTTTTTATTATCAATATTAATAGTGGTAGTAGTTGTAGTCGCAATATAACTATCATCATTATTACTGCAATTGAAATTATCATTATCATTATTATCCTTTATATGATGATTACTGTCATCTTTATTATCCCTACTTTCCTCTAATTATCGATATTAATTTCATCAACATCATCATTATTATCATGTCAACATCATCATTAACATTATCATTAGCATTAGCATTGTTATCACCATCTTCATCGTTGTGTTATTATCAGTATTGTCATTATCATCCTTATTATTATCATAATTATCAAAATCATCATCATCATCACACGCAGAGGTAATATATTTTTTTCATTATCATCATCATCATTCCTATCATTATCAACGTAG
>BOPN01000523.1:367579-370079 GCA_017312705.2 Penaeus japonicus | reverse complement strand
TGTAGAAAAAAATAGACTAATCTATGATTTTGGTGGTGGTGTATTCGATGTACCGATCCTAACTGTGGCCGGTGGAATATTCGAAGTAAAGGCCACTGCTGGAAACACTCATTTAGGAGGTGAAGATAATGATAATATTATGGTGCGCCATTTTGTGAAAGACATCAAGAGGAAATACAAAAAGACAAATATTAAACAACATAGCAGTATCGCCTCTTGCTATAATATAGGACGTTGAGGAGTTTCTTCTGATGGCTATCAAACAAGAATGGATTTTATTAGATAGTATACTTCAACATATTAAATTTAACATACTTCATTGTATAGGCTATCACGCACATCGAATATTAATTTTTAAATTGTTTGTACCTATTTTAACTGCTGTTATATTAACTAACGGTAGTCTATCCCAGACGGTAGTTCATGCTGCTGTTAATTTGAAAATAAATAAAAGACAAGCGGGATATGTTACTTTGTCAAATATTCTCAATCGATCAGTTGTATGTGCCAATCCGATTGGTACGGCTAGACATTTTTCCCAATTCGACCAAAATGACCCAGGAAGATTCGTGTCGTCCACAATATCTGTTCCACTCGTTACGGATGTCGCCAATAGGTTGAAGGGTTTATCAGCAAAAATGGAACAAATGGATTTTTTATTTTTTTTTTTTTTTTTTTTTTTTTTTTTTTTTTTTTTTTTTTTTTTTTTTTTTTTTTTTACAGAAATACGGCATGTCTGTTTTAAAATCTAAGATTTTGACAAGTACCAAAAAATGGAACAACCAAAAATAAATAAGAAGACTACCAATAGGAAAACATCCAAGAAGAGAAATTATAATCTTAATAAAAAAAATCAGACTAATAGAATACAAACACCAATGGAAAAAACAAAAATTGTTAAATGATATTATAAACCTATTCATAATATTTACGACGACGACGACGACAATGACAATGATGATGATGATGATGATGATGATGATGATGATGATGAGGATGAGGATGAGGATGAGGATGAGGATGAGGATGAAGATAACATGATAAAGAGAGGGACGAATGGCAATATTACGGAGTGAGGGTGAGGGTGAGAAAGATAAACGAATGAAAAATCAAAATAAAAATAAAGATGGGAAAATTAAAAGTAAGAAGCATCAAGACATTCCGAAGTATAAATGATGATTTAACCAAAAGAAAATTATCTAATGAACAGGACCATAGAAATAGAGAATACTATGATAATTTAACTTGTATTACGCTATCTAAGATGTAAACTAAGAGAAGATTCAAACTATATTACAAAAACAAAGCAAGAGAAAAGATTTTGATAATAATAACATGTCATTCATCACAATGAAAGGCATACATAAATATAATCGAAGAATGTTTTGGTATAAAAAAAGGGACAATTATCACTTCTATTCATGTAAATGTACGAGACTTTTCTAAAGAACACACCGTACTGGGTAACGCTAGTAATAATTACGAGGAAAATAGAGCAGGTGGCGAGAGAACGCCTCTTGATTATAATAACCGAAAAGAGATTCAAGAACGATTTCTAGAACTTATCCTGGATTCACCTGGCTCGAGGAAAGGTGCAAACAGGATTTCAATGGAGAGACATCTACGTAATGAGCACTTGTTAGAAGCTTTACGATTAAATCCACTCTTTAAAGCGATAGAAGGTGCAAATGATCCATTGGAGCGTATGATTGTTTTATGGAATATAAACAAATATATAAATATGACGATTGTAGGTCTTATTACAGTTAATTTGGCTTCTTTGATAGATCAGAGAAAAGGTAAAGAGAAAGGCTCTCAGAAGAGGCACCGACATGAAACAAGAGAAGCTGGAAATGCGCAAGAGAGATGCGCGATTGGATCGTACCGCACTGCTTATCAAAATTAACTTGTATTTCTGGTAAAAATTCACCTTGAAAAAAAAGAAAACTGAAGTAATAATTTGTCATTTTATTCCACGATGCGATTAAGATTGCAAAAACAATAATCAGAGAAAAATAGTTGGTCTTTTGTTCATAAACAAGGAGAAAAATGTCCTACTCCATCCAGAAATAAAAAAAACGCCTTTTTTCAAATAAGGGACTACTGTATATTCTCGTATATGTTCCATATTTAATTGTACTTACAGTGAAATACTCTAGATTACATGATGAGCGAGCCTTTCACAAGATTTCCTTTATTTTATCTGATTAATTGTAAAGAATGTTATGAGGGTGCCCTTTTCAACTGTGCCTCCCAGCCCTTCGGAATGTCTGCCCACGTCCCAGATAATATAGAAGTGAAATAGTTATATTTGCTAAAGATATCTAAAATGCGTAATTCACATGTGTAGGATCTGTATTTTCCTTGCTTCTCTAATATCTGTGTATATACGTGAACATCGTAAGTTGTAAAGGAAGCACAATATAACACGTGAGAACAAGGGAGGAAATAATTGTCCTTTCCGGTCGCGGACAAATATGCGTTAATAGGAAGAGGCGAC
>BOPN01000523.1:355079-362579 GCA_017312705.2 Penaeus japonicus | reverse complement strand
TAAGTTTTTTATCCATTTTGCGTAAATACATGGTATACCATTAAAAAGTGATGGTATACGATACTTTTCTTAAAAAAAAGAAAAAAAGAAAAAGATATATATATATATATACAGGGTATTATGAAATTAAAATAGACATGGGTTCCCTTTTGGGTCCATGGCCTTTTAAAAACAAAACGACTTTAATCAGCAATTTTTTTTTAAGATTATTTTATACGTACATTTGTTCGTTTCTTGTAACATGGTATATTTAATCACGTATATGTGTGTGTGTGTGTGTGTGTGTGTGTGTGTGTGTGTGTGTGTGTGTGTGTGTGTGTGTGTGTGTGTGTGTGTGTGTGTGTGTGTGTTACATGTGCCATGGACAAAGGGTGGGAGAAAGGGGGAACTGCAGTAATAATTGCATCCGTTTACTCTAAAGTTCAATTCAAGTTGTAAGAACATTTGGGAAAATGTGCTTTTTCAGTCATTACTAAGTAAAGAAAAGTGTCTTTTCTTTTGATTCAAGGAAAAAAAGATGTTTTTTTTTGTTTTGCTTAAGATAAGGGATTTGTTTTCTTACAATTTGTGTAATTTGGAAGATAGAAAAATATGTATTAAAGGGACATGTAAGGAAAATTGTTGAAAAGTGTCCGCATTACATCTTTCTTTTTTAAAACAAAATATTTTTGTCATAATGACATTTATCCCTTTGTAACAGGGCTGTTTTTTAACGATATGCTTTTATAAACAAAGTTTTTATAATAATATAAGTTTGTCCCTTTGTAATAGAGCGTATTTACAAATTTACTCTACGGCTAAAAGAAGCGGGAACTAAAGTAATAATGACATTAGTTTTACTATAAATGACAATCAAAATGTAAGATAATCATGATACCTTACCCCTTGCCCCTCCCCCACCTTACCCCTTGCCCCTCTCCCCCACCCTATCCCTTGCCCCTCTCCCCCACCCTATCCCTTGCCCCTCTCCCCCACCCTATCCCTTGCCCCTCTCCCCCACCCTACCCCTTGCCCCTCTCCCCCACCCTCCCCCCCAAAAAATCACGGCGTTTAAAAAACTTTCTTGATATCTTCGCTGCGGACAGGATTCGAACCTGTGCGGGCAGAGCCCAATGGATTTCAAGTCCATCTCCTTAACCACTCGGACACCGCAGCTCCTTTAATAAACCATTTCTCTTTCAATTTGAATTTATATTTCTCTTTCAATTTAAACAGCTGATGGCAGAGAAAATGGCGCACGTGGTGGAGGTCTTTAGTGTGTGTGTGTGTGTGTGTGTGTGTGTGTGTGTGTGTGTGCGTTTGTTTGTGTCATGATTACCTTTCTGTTTAGATTTAAACATGGGATAGGAGAGGAAATGGCGTGCATGGGTGGAGGTCTTTATATTGTATGTTTGTGTGTGAGTGTATTATCTCTCTCTCTCTCTTCCTTCCTTCATTCATTCTTCTCCTACCATTTCACGTATCTATCACGCCTTTAATTATAACCCTATTTAATAACGCACACCTTCATTTATTCAAACACAAGTTTAATTACTATTTCAGTCACGCGTTTAAATCATCCTTACCTCTCAACACTCAATACAACTACCTTAAAACATCATAGAAACAGTTGACACCCATGTACATGTATTCCCTACCAGCGCCTGATAACCAATTAATATACTCCAGTTAGACCCAAAATTAGGAAAAAAAAAAAAAAAAAAAAAAAAAAAAAAAAAAAAATATATATATATATATATATATATATATATATATATTATTACATCCTTTACCCCTACAAAAAAATCAATAAAATTACATAACTCAAATTAATGCCCAAAGGAAAAATCAATAATATACATACCACAACCCTTCCCTGAAAACATCAATAATATTGTATATACCCTCGAAAAATCAATGATATCCCCCCCCCGAAAAAAAAAAAATAATAATAATAACCCCCCGGAAAAAATCTGTACTTTACTACGGGGTGAGTGTATTTTTCCCCTACTTTCAATATATATATATATATATATATATATATATATATATATATATATATATATATATATATATATATATATATATATATATATATATATATATATATATTTATATATATATATATATATATATGAACATATATCTCTCTCTGTATGTATATATATATATATATATATATATATATATATATATATATATATATATATATATACATATATATATATATATATATATGGGTGTGTGTATGAACATGTATCTCTCTCTGTATGCATATATATATATATATATATATATATATATATATATATATATATATATATATATATATATATATATATATATATGTATATATATATATATATATATATATATATATATATATATATGTATATATATATATATATATATATATATATATATATATATATATATATATACAGTATGTATATGTATATGTATATGTATAGTATATGTATATATATATATATATATATATATATATATATATATATATATATATATATATATATATATATATATATATATATATATATATATATATATATATATATATATATATATATATATATATGTACACATACACACACCTTATACATTTACATAAGAATCTCCTCTGTTCCGACCATGCATATCTGTCAGCGGCGCGATCACAAGCCGGGCCGCTTGGCATCGCCCCAAAATCCCGTGGAAAACCCGCTGATGATTCGCCGTCTCTCCTTTTTTCTTTTCGGCTACTTTGAGGGCCTTGCGCCACACTCCGGAGAGATTACAAAGTGGTTTTGTTGTGTTTGTTCCAAATTTAATGGAGTTTCTGTTGTTGTTGTTGCTGTTTTTGTTTTTTTTCCATCATTTATATGTGTGTTTTCGTAGTGTTGCTTGTGTTTTTACCATTTGATTTTTTTTTTTTTTTATAGGTTTCTGAGATTATAGTCAATGAATACCTGTATTAGTTTTTTTTTCTTTATTGATAAGTAAATGGGTCTCTTCTCCTGTTGGGTGAATTCTTTCCTTTTCCTGGTCATTGGAATCTTTAAAATCGTAATTTATATATACTAAGTTATCAAGATATTAATCTATACCAAGATCTGTATAAGTTATCAAGCACATTTCTGAGATCTATCCTCCATCACTTGAAGGACGACCCACAAATCACAAATCCTAATAATCATAGTAAACGTAACGCACCAAAATATTAGAAAAAGTAAAACACAAATGAAATATAGATAACCACAAACATACAAAGCTTTCCAATCACTAATTAATTTGAAGGTCTCGAGGAAAATCTATAGTACAATTTCTCAAGTCGCGCCCACTTATTCTTCCTTGACTGAGGAGAACCCGGCGCCATAATTTTCCCGTGAATATAGGAGGAGATTCCTTACGTCGTTAACTGCTGAAGTCAAGACAGGAACTGGGAACACGGACGGGAGCCTCTTCGTCTCCCAGTGCCACTTAGGCGGCGGCTGTTCACATATGGACGAGATTAACTATATATTCTACGGGGAGCTGGGCACGCCAGCTTGATCATACATGTACATGTTCACGTGTGTCTATTCATTCTTGTTTGTGTGTAGAGTGTAATAGAGATAACTTTCAGTGTATGTGTTTGATTGTTTGTTTGTGTGTGTGTCTGTGTTTGTGCGTGTGTGTGTGTGTGTGTGTGTGTGTGTGTGTGTGTGTATATGTGTGTGTGTGTGTGTGTGTGTGTCTGTGTGTGTGTCTGTGTGGTGCGCCCATACATGTACACACACACAAGCAAAAGTAGTGCACACATTATAAAACAGCTCCGCAATTTTGATCACCCTTGTCTTAACGTACACCGAGAATATCCTAATGGAGAAAAACAATAAGAACAACATATACGTGGAGATGGAGAGGAGCCAACTGTTGATATTACATTTGTTGGTGTATCAACGGAGATAATGCATGAGCCTCACTTCCTCCTCTTGAACAAAGGCTAGGCCTATACGTGCTTCACATTAAGATCAAGACTTGGATAAAAGTTTCTAGGAATTATTACGTCGAGGCTCTCCATACGTGCTTGCTTATAGCCTTACGATAATATCAACGCATAAAGGATATTTTCGCTCCATTATCATTATTAAAAGATTATTAAGAATCCAAGTCTGTCTGACTATAAACAATAGAAATCTTGGTGTTATTCCATCGATTTTCTTTATTTTTTTCTCATTCTTTCTTTTTACTTTTTCCTATTCTTTCTTCTATTTTTTCTTTCGCTTTCCCTTACGCCTGGATACTTGAGAATCTCCACACCTCCTCGGCAATACTTCTCACGATAACGAAAACCTCTCAAGAGTTAAATAACAAGAAAACTGCTTTATCTTTTCCCCATCGTGTGTGGAGTGACTTTCCAATTAAGAGTTCAATCAATACAAATATTTCAGAGCAGCCTATATTTCAGTTATATAACGAAGCAATATCTACGCCAAAGTGTATAATCGTGTAGGTTCAATTCATACTGTTGGGAAGACATTTCAGTTCTACAACGGAAGCCCTTTTTTTTTTTTTTTTTTTTTTTTTTTGAATGCTCGAATGACGAAGGTCTTCTTTCTACAGTTCGTAGTTGCGTTCAATGGGATTATAACATGGGGTCTCAGGGTTGCCAAACAAAACGGTATGTCGCTGAGGATGTATTACGTTATATAACCGTAATGATGACAGTAGATCCATTACCAGCTCTTCCATGTTATCTAAAACAGTAGACGTGCTAACCTAAGGCAAAATCTGAAGGTAGGAGATTGAACTATCTTAAAATGATAGAGAGAAGTTGCTCTTATTAATATCAATATGAAATCAATGTCTGGATGATTCCCGTAAGAAAAAAAAAACAGTGTTATGATGATACGTGAGTTATAAAAGCTTACAGTAGTGTTATTTTGATGTTGTAAATAATATGTTGTGATGGTAGAGGAGTTACACTGATTACTAAAAAAACAACGGCACTATTATGAGGAAACATTAGTTATTAAAAGAGAAAGTAAAGCCTGCAGCGCTGCTATAATGAATGGGAGTTAATCCTCTTGGGTAAAAGTTTAGGTAGCAATATTTTTATGATACAGTTTTTATTCTAATTAATAGAACACGGCAGTAATGTTACAATAATAAAGTAGTTCTCATTTATGAAAGCCGCTTTTCCGCCGCTTAAAAAAAAAAAAAAAAATGTAAATCATCTTATAAGTTAGTATAAAATAACAAATCTGACATCAGGGGGAGGGGGGGGCTGGCTGTGCAGGGGAGGGGGAGGGGGGAGGTGATAATTCGATATTGGTTAATGTGATTAATTTAATTATAGGTAGATTTTAAACTTCTGAAGATTTATCCTATAGAGCCTAAACTCGAGGGCCTTTATCCTTATTTCAGGAAAGGTTGGATAAAGGATATTGATAGCAACAAACTTCTTTTGAAGTTCCAAAATGCTTTTAATTGCACACTAATCATGAGTAACATTCATAAGGATAGGCTTCCTTTTCTCGTTATATTCTTTTTCTCTAATGTAGATTGCAAATATAAGGGACGCGGGAAAAAAGGGTAGAACAAAATATATATATTTCTTCAAATTGAGTATATAAGTAAGTGTAAGTATATATATATATATATATATATATATATATATATATATATATATATATATATATATATATATATTATATATATAAATATACATATGTATATGTATATATATGTATGTATACACACACACATACACACCTATACATTTACATAAGAATCTCCCTCTGTTCCGACTACGCATATCTGTCAGCGGCGCGATCAGCTGCGTCGGGCCGCCTGGCATCGCCCCAAAATCCCGTGGGAAACCCGCTGATGATTCGCTGTCTCTCCTTTTTTCTTTTGTCATTTCGAGGGCCTTGCGCCACACTCCGTGGAGAGATTACTGGCGGTTTTGTTGTGTTTGTTCCAAATTTAGTCGGAGTTTCTGTTGTTGTTGTTGTTGTTTTTGTTTTTTTATCATTTGTTATGTGTGTTTTCGAAGTGTTGTTTATGTTTTTTACTCATTTGATTTTCTTTTTTTTTATAGGTTTCTGAGATTGATAGTCAATAATAATTGTATGTTTTTTTTTTTTTTTTGATTGATGCTGAAAAGTAAATGGGTCTCTTCTCCTGTTGGGTAATTCTTTTCCTTTTCCTGGTCATTGGAATCTTTAAAATCGTAATTTATATATACTGCTATCAAGATATTTACCTATATCAAGAAGTGTATAAGTTATCAAGCACATTGTTTCCTCAGAGATTTATCCTCTATCACTTGAAGGACGACCCACAAATCACAAATCCTAATAATCTTAATAAACGTAACGCACCAAAATATTAAGAAAAAAGTAAACAATAAATGAAATATAAATAACCACAAACACGCCGCGCTTTCCAATCACTAATTAATTCAAGGTCTCGAGGAAAATCTATAGTACAACTCCTCAAGTCGCGCTCCAATTTATTCTTCCTTGACTGAGGAGAGCCCGGCGCCATAATTTTCCCCCAAAAGGACATAGGAGGAGATTCCTTACGTCGTTAACTGAAGTCAAGACAGGAACTGGGGAACACGACGTATTCCTTCGTCTCCCAGTTAATTAGAGGCGGCGGCTGTTCACATATGGACGAGATTAATCATATATTCTATTGTGAGGCTGCCAGCTGATCATACACGCGGTTGTCTACGTGTGTTCATTCATTCTTGTTTATGTGTGAGAGGTAATAAAGATTAACTCTTTCAGTGTATGTGTGTATGTGTTTGATTGTTTGTGCGTGTGTGTGTGTGTGTGTGTGTGTGTGTGTGTGTGTGTGTGTGTGTGTGTGTGTGTGTGTGTGTGTGTGTGTGTGTGTGTGTCTGTGTGCGCGCGCCCATACATGTACACACACACAAGCAAAAGTAGTGCACATTATGTAAACAGTTCCGGTAATTGACTACCCTTGTCTGAACGTACACCGAGAATATCCTAATGGAGAAAAACAATAAGAACAACATATACGTGGAGATGGAGAGGAGCCAACTGTTGATATTACATTTGTTGGTGTATCAACGGAGATAATGCATGGAGCCTCCTCACTTCCCCTCTTGGAACAAAGGTTAGGCCTATACGTGCTTCACATTAAGATCAAGACTTGGATAAAAGTTTCTAGGAATTATTACGTCGAGGCTCTCCATACGTGCTTGTTTATAGCCTTACGATAATATCAACAACGCATACTAGATATTTTCAAATCTAATATCATTATTAAAAAGATTACTAAGAATCCAAGTCTGTCTGACTAAGTAAACAACAGAAAACGGTGTTATTCCATCGATTTTCTTTTATTTTTTTCTTATTCTTCTTTTTTACTTTTTCCTATTCTTTCTTCTATTTTTTCTTTTCGTTTTCCTTACGCCTGGATACTTGAGAATCTCCACACTCTCCTCGGCAATACTTCACGATAACGAAAAACCTTCTCAAGAGTTAAATAACAAGAAAACTGCTTTAT
>BOPN01000523.1:302500-312500 GCA_017312705.2 Penaeus japonicus | reverse complement strand
AGAAGGGACGATCAGCGGAAGGAAGGCATATGCAAAGCTCCCCAGGTTAAGGTGTTCGCCAATAATGTTGATTTTCATTTTTTTTTTTTTTTTTTTTTTTTTTTTTTTTTTTTTTTTGCGAACAGGGTTGTGGGAGTTTTTTTTTTTTTTTTTTTTTTTTTTTTTTTTACAAGTGAGTGTGTTTGTGTATTTGTATGTCTTTGTTATATCATGTATGTATATTGTATATATAAGTGTATATGTATACATGGAAATATACACTTATATATCCTGATATATATACTCTCTGTTTATATCTATTTACAGACGAGACCCCTTCCCCAGATATCCATTTATCTCTCTGTATTTGTCTCTATATATAGCTAGATATAATGCATATACATCTATATGATATATATATACAGATAGATAAATAGATATATACATCTATAGATAGATACATAGATATAGATATTCACACACACACACACACACGCACACACATAAATATATTTGTGTGTGTGTGTGGATATCAGTTCCTATTATTCTTTGTAATATATTTTCTGTTGCTCAAATATCAAGGTGATTTCCTAACACATTTGCAAAGAATTGGGCTATATTTCGCCGACTGTAAGTAGCATGCTAAAAGAATACTGTAAGATAATTGTTGCCTCTAGAATTTAGTAATTACTAATCAACTATCCATATCAATGTCTGAATCCCTTAAGCTCTCTCTGTTTCATACACTTTCTATGTGTATATATATATTTGTGTGTGTGTGTGTGTGTGTGTGTGTGTGTGTGTGTGTGTGTGTGTGTGTGTGTGTGTGTGTGTGTGTGTGTGTGTGTGTGTGTGTGTGTGTGTGTGTGTGTGTCTAAAAGATACAGACTGATAGGTTAATAAATCTCCATGTGTCTATATATTTACAAATGTATGAACGCACATACATACATGTTTGTGTGTATTATTTCTTCCTTTTTTTTCTTTTTAAGGTTTGATTGCACTTAATGATGACCATGTTGACAATATATATATATATATATATATATATATATATATATATATATATATATATATATATATTTTATATATATATATATATATATATATATATATATATTTTTTTTTTTTTTTTTTTTTGTGATCATCGGCTATGAAGATATTCCGTGTATAGGTTGTTTGATAGAGAAACACAAGTATATCATTTTAATGCTTTTTTATTACAATGTAATCACTTTACCACAGCATTTTTCATTGGTTGTAAACATTTTACATTGCGCATCTTCTTTCAAAAAATTTCAGTAACAAACATCTAATTAAGCTTTAAATAGTATTTGGGAACAATGCTTGGTTTTAGTCACTTCGGACTATGACACTGCCTATACGGGAGTTGTCTCTCACAGTACACACATATGTCAGTCATGCAAACGTCAGCCTTAGAGTCTCTCAAATGTTTGCCAAACTGGAGACTTGTAAAGTTGTTTGTTTGTTTTTTTGGATTTTTTTTTTTTTTTTCCTTGGGATTCAACACTGAAGATCTACACCTGGACCTCGTAATCCGTTGGTCGAGATAAAATTTGACATCAGAATATTTTTTTATTTTCTTCTTCTTCTTTTCTCTCTACTTCTCTTTTTTTAGGGGGGGGTTCACTTATCAAATGCAATATAGTGCGATAATACTGTCGGTAACGATCCTTTTTTTTTATTATTATTGTTTTTTGTTAAGCCTTTTATTTTCTTCTTTTTTGCTTTTCTGGAATTGTTCATCAATAGAATCGTATGGAAGTGTTCTTTTGTTATCTCGGATTCGAAAAGTCACTCCGGAATCTCATCACATATTGAAGTGCCGAATTAAACTCATAACCAATTAATCATTTCAAACTCCTGTGGATCAATTATCCAGGCGAGAAAAGCACCTGCAGAATATCTTATTAGTCATCACTAGAAGGACACATAAAGTGGTTTTCAATAAGGTCAAATAGGGTCGGAAATTCGACCCCATGACATTTCTAAGTCTACACTTTCTACTAAAAAAAAAAAAAAGATCTACGGAGTAAGGCGATTTTATTCTCTCATAAAGCATATAATCAGTCACTTCATACATTTTTTTTTTTTTTTTTTTTGCAGATTATGATGTATAAACTGTATTAAGCCATATAATCACCTCACTCTTCACTAGAGGTTCTTAACAATCTCTAAACATCACAGAACTGTCAAAACTCCATTGCTCAGCGTCCTTCTATTGACGTGCATCAATTTTGCATTTGATTAGATTACTGTTTTTTTTTTTTCTCACGTAAGGCGACAAGCTCCAGTAAGTGTTCGTTACCACGCGGCGGTTCCTTCCAGCGTCGCCAATATTGACCTAACGTCCTCATTTGGGGGTGTCAGATGTCAAAACTTCTGAGTAATGCGTCTACAACTAAAAATCACTGAGTTCTACCGTATAATGCAAGTTTAGTGGCACTTAATATAAACACCATGCATGTTAGTAGTACATGAAGCAGTTTTTTGTTTGTTTTTTTTATAGCTTTTTTTTTATTTTATTTTATTTCACGCGACTTGACTTAAGAGTGATTATTTGGGTGATATGCGAGAAGGAAGCACAACTTCTTAAGTTTATAGAGTTTGTTTACATTATGTGATCAGTTCATCCATAAGTCTTTCTAGGACTTACGAGTGTGAAAGAACTTTCTTTTCTCTTGAGTTGATTCTTACATGTTTAAGATTTTATACATTAAGGACAAGCGAGAAGGCCAAGGAACGATATAACACAACCTGTCAATTGTCGCCTTACAGTTTAAGGATAATCGTAGCCAATCAAAAGCCATCATACAAGCGGCTATCTTCAAAATGAATAAAGACAACATGCTCATTTTCTTTTTTTTTTCTTTTTTGGTTTATATCGATACGGGATTATCTTTAAGCATTGTACCCATTTGAAAAAAAATATATATATAAGTGAATCCGCCACAATCCCTTCTTTTCGATGCAGCATCCGAAATCAGGTTAACAATAAAAATAGGAAAACAAAACAGAAATACATTATCTTAGAATGCAGAGAACTACATCTATATACTTACTCCTAGCAAACATTACCTAAGAGAATCTACTTATAAACGTTTCTTTTAGAATTCATTTTAAATACAAACATAAATTCCTTTCTGTTTTCTTTAGTAGAAAAAGGTAATAAAAGTAGAAGAACCTTTATGTACACACACTTAAGAGTGGAAAAAGAGCGATGTCCCAGCTGCTGTGGAAATGGCACCTTTAAACACACCTATTGATTTTCAGTTTTATACTAGCCTATTAGATAACATGACATCAATTTTACTTTAGTTTTTTTTCCTCCATGTAAATCAAAAACACACATAACAACAGCCAAGAACTTTTTGAAGGTTTTCCTTAAAAATTTACATGTGCTTGACATCCTAACAGAACCAAAAACAAAAAGAAACGAAAGAATTAAGCCACATATATATTCCTGTTGAGGAAACATACATAACGCGGTGTTCAGTAGCAACACAGCTTTGCCCCACAGAAGCTGGAATTTTTCTTCGCGAAAGAGTCAGGTTCAAGACATGTGCAGGTTTGGGGGCAGAGGGCATGAGCCCTGTCTACACCCTAGTGAAGGCAAGAGAGGGGTACCAGCCTCCGCTACACCCCGCTGGCGCGAGCGTCGCTGGCACCAGAGGGGGTAAGACGGGAAACTTTCTACCTTCTCCACACCTCGGTCTACTGTAGCATGTACAAGTCTCATCTATGAATTGAGCAATTGTCGTTCGCTTATATCAATAACAGATTGTGATAGGGTGTCTAATAGGGAGTCTATTATTAATAGATATCTAAAATTTAATGATATTTGGTGGGTCATAGCCTCGTTTGACTTTTTAAAATGTGTACATTAATGTGATTTCGTAGTTATGGGAAGATTTCACAAACACTCTGATCTACAATATTAATGAAGATTCCTACCATATCCTGACAGTATGACTCCGGTACTACAACAGTGAAACCTCGACATAGGTAACTAATTATTTAATACTAAATTAACAAGGAATATAGACTATATCTCGAATATTACACGTAAAGAAAACTATTCCGGTTAATTACATTCTTTAAGATTCAACGGAGGAAAGACTTAGAGTTTTTGGATTTCCTTAGCAAAAATAATATACTCTTATAAAAACAAACTACAGTCAACTGATTCTACATAACCTGCTACTCTAAATTCCGAACTCCTTGAAGTGTCGAGGTGTGACTGCTAATTACAACTGCTCTACTTTGTCCTACTTTGATACTATAAAGGAGTGATAGGATAGAACTTGTATATGCTATGGTGTTTATTAAAGCTTAAGCTACCCCTGAAGATGTGGGGTTAATCATTTACATTCAATAAAATGCTACGAACCTATCACCTAGATCGGTGGCATCCGTGGAAGAGAACGGCTGTCTACAATCGACTTTGGGTTCCATCGGTTAGAACTGAATAAACATTCTATTTTGTCGGGGTTGGGGGTTGGGGTGGGGGGGGGGGGGAGATTGCAGAGAGACGTTTTCTTGCACAGCCCCACAGAAATTACCTTACGTCACAGCGCAAATGACCGTTAAACCTAAGACAGTGGTTGCGTTCACAATGAATAAATGTTCAGACAGGGCCCTTCCTTGTCTGGCAACTTCTTTAGGCTCAGTTTTTCAAATAATTTGATATCGAAGCATGCATATCATGCACGAAGTATAATTGCATACTGAGTACATACATATATATATCTATATATCATCTCTTTATCAAGAATTTGATGCATCGTGTGAAATATTGTGGTCTCATGTATCTGAACAATCCACCATTAACAAACGCATCCACAGAACAGAATGGCAAGTGATGTGTTGGTAAAAGTGATGGAACTTTGCCCTTTGGGTCCTAAGATTTACAAGTACTTCACAGGCCCTTGCCAGCTATGTTAAGACATCCTTCTCTCTAACTTTGCCTCACAATCAACAGTACAGTCACGTGATAACCACAAAAACTTGTTTATTTGTTCGTTTGCTTTTTTTTGCTTTTTGCTTTTTCTTTTAACGTTCAGGATTTATTTGACTTTAACCTCTTGCGAGAGAAAAAAAAAATCGAAAATTTGAAAATAAATAGATAGAGAAAAAATTATCACATGTGCGTCCTCCAATTTACAATTGTTTTTTTTTTTCTTCTTCTTCTTCTTCTTCTTTCTTTCTTTCTTTCGTACTTTTTTTTTAAGGCGGTAGTTACCTCGACTGACTTCAACGTACGCCGTCCTCCCCCAGTCCACGGTGACCACTCAGAGCGCGTTCATCTAAAGGGGTTCATGTGATATTTGATAATCATATGAATACATTTACTATTTACTCGTTATCTTGTTATCTGCTGTTATTCATGAGTTTATTTCTGTTATTCTGCTTTCCAGGTTAAAACAGAGAGCTTACTGTTTGTTTTAACCGTTGTCGAGTGAACCAGTGCTTCTGTTCAATGTGCAGTTGCATTTAAAAATATAATTCTTGTCATGTATATATATATCTTCATCCCGACGTTATGTAACCTTGGTTTATTATTCCTTCTATTTATACTGTGCACCAGTTGACGGATACCGAAAATCGTATTAAAAAAAAAGATATTTAGAGAAAAAAAATATATATATCAAAAGATTAAAATCACACACAAAAAAAAAAAAAAAAAAAAAATTGAAAGAGGTCATAACCATTTAGCTCTTTATCTTCAACGTCAACATTATACGCTACACGGCTAATTTTTCAATATATATTCATTTGCAAATTCTCAAGAGATGCCCACTCGCCGGGGCCACGGAGCAGAAGTGAGGTAAGATAAGAAGACTTAGCACCATCATAGAAGTGGATAAAATTCTGTTAATCTTGTGTCCAAAGTCATTTTAAGATCCTGGAGTCATATTTTTTTCTTTCTTTCTTTCTTTCTTTCTTTTTTTCTTTCTCTTGTTTCTGCAGGATTGATGGCATTAAATAATACAAAAATAAAGTTTTAATATGTTAATTACATGTTTATCTTTTTTTGTTTTTTTGTTATTTTGTTTTAAACTCTATAGAGTACGGATACCCCATATCTCTATATAGTATATAGGTCCGCATCATTAGGAAGCTTTCACTGTTCGTGTGTACTACTTTACTCAAGTACTAAATATCAAATAAATATTATAATTACAAATGACATACTATAATATTGTTAAACTAGCAACCATTTGACTGAATTAATGACCATGAGACTCATAAAATATTCTGAAATATAAAAAGGACACTTTGGGGAGGACACGAGCATGGAATGATGTGCTGGTGAGCGCTGGCATTTATCTGTTCAATTTATTTTTGTATTTTTTTTTTTTTTTCTTCTTCTTCTTCTTCGATAAATCACTTTTCAGTGTTGTTAATCATTTGTTCACTTTGCTGCTGATCTATTTCTTCCAGTTTTATTGGGTCATGGGGTCGGGTGGGTTCTCCATTCGCGGGCTTTAGTCTATCACGTAAAGATTCTCATTTGACTAATTCAAATGGATATACATATATATATATATTCTCTCTCTTTTTTTTCTGTGTGCTTTGGCTTGAAGCAGGAAATCTATATACATATCATTAAATACGTTGTTTTAATCTTTTCTGTCTGTTTTTATTTGCATTGTGCTTGTCAAAGAAACAGTCATATTTACTTTTTTTTCATATATATATATATATATATATGTATATATATATATATATACATATACTGTATATATGAGTGTTTGTACATACATACAAACATATATCCATACATTATACATACATATATATATATATATATATATATATATATATATATATATATATATATATATATATATATATATATATTTAGATCTACTGATGATCATTCTTGTACGAGTTACCAAAAAAAAAAAAAAAACATGAAGAGATTATAAAAAAAATAGAAAATATACTTCAGACCATCATAGTTATTAATATATAAATACACAGTATAAAAGTATTAAAAAGAAGTGGTTTTAATTGCACTATATTGCTCTGAAAGTCTCTTATTGAACAGTATTTATGAAAATGCCACAATATTCACAGAAAAAAAAAAGTTTATCTTTATTTCAAGTATGCATAGATTCATCTTTTCAGATCCTAATAACCAACTAATCAGCCAAGGATATGGCGGTACTGTTGCTGAAAGAATAAAAGCCTAACTTTATTCATATAAAAAAATAAGAAACACACGTGCAAAATAAGCCTTATTACTTCGCCAATACTTGTCCACCAATAACGAAAGGCGCTGTGAAGGGGAAACACATGTCGACTGGTAACCAAAAATAACACTACACTGCGTCTGGGTAACTCGTATATATATCACTCTTCGACTCTGAATGAGAAGGTCTTTTACGTAACGCATTTTCGATGGATTGCTACTACTCAGAAAACTCAGATTCACTTTCTTTGCTAATGACACTGGGAAATTTATCGGAAACAGAAATATTATCGGTTTAAAGCGTAAAACTATAGAATGCGTGAGCATGCGTGTACTTTGTGTTGTGTGTGTGTGTGTGTGTGTGTGTGTGTGTGTGTGTGTGTGTGTGTGTGTGTGTGTGTGTGTGTGTGTGTGTGTGTGTGTGTGTGTGTGTGTGTGCACGCGGGCGCTTCTTTGGTTGTCAATAATTTGGATCTAGCACTATTCTGCCTGCATGTGGCGCATTCTTGTTCTTGTGTGTTAGATGATGTCTTCTGTGAGGTACTTCAGGCCAAATTCTATACAGTGTTGCCAGAATCTTGATGATAAAAGATCTCACGATAGTCATGGATAGCCGGCGCTACTTGGCTTGCCTTCTCGATGGCAAAAAAAACTTCGAGACACGTAAATCTACTGTATAATTACCGCCCTTTTTTTTCTCTCTCTCTCTCCTTCTTTCAAATCAGTAGCACACGTTCTTCCAGTACGTAGATGTAGCCAAGCGCATACTTGAGCTACACATCCGAAGGAAATTAATATCGACTTTCTTCATTATTGTAGTTTTCTTCTTTTCTTTCTTTTTTCTTCTCTGTGTTGATATACGTACATCTATATATATATAAGTCCTCTGTAGATTCCGAGAGTCGAAAGCCAGAGTTTCTTCGGATGTTTCGAAGCAAGTAAACTGCTGAACTACAACACAAGAGACGAGTCTACGGACCGCGGTTCCTTTGACTACGTACGGGATTCGAACGTTGGTAGTTGAGGTGGTGACGGCATGCGACCGCCGTGGAAAGCCCGTTGCCACCAGCTTGGTTATTCCGTGCCTCAAATAACATGGCAGTGGTACAGAAACCTTATACATTAACGTTTTATGTACAGCGCTAGACATCAGTATTACAACAGTACACAGTATGCTTCCTTACTGATAAATGGAGACGTTTTGTACATTTCAAGATAAAATTCTACCTTTTTTTTTTTTCATTATTCAACTTAAGGTTGTGGTTACTTTTATGTCGTAAAGTTCGAATGAGAGACGAAATGAAATCAGTTAATTAAGTTCCCTTTTTTTTTTTTGGGTTTACTTCAGCATTTATGGGACTATATCTAAGTCGCAGAATGAACAACACCAATGTAAAATACTCACTGGTATATTTGAAGGCAACCACTCAAATACGGAAACATATTGTTCACATTCTCCATTACATAATCTCGCCACATGCGGGCGACGAACAAAAATAGAAATAATAAAAAAAAAAAAACTTATATTCTACACTGTACACAAAATAACACGAGTTTTGGGGCCATTCTTTCCCATATTTTAGTCGCATGTTATCATGTCCTTTAGTAGGATTATGATAATCCTAGCGTCCAGTCCTCCTCCTTCCTAACACTCGTGATACATTACCATAGGATTTCTTTTTACACACATCCACTGAAAACATAACCTCATCTCCGAAAGGATATATCTGTACATAATGAAATCTGGATTGCTCGAAAACCCTCCATGTTTCCATAGATATCGGTGCTGTAGCACACCTTCCACGCGTCACTGCACTGTTGTCTTCTTGCTTCACGAGTGAGTCGCGGGGGGGGTGGGGTGGGGGGGGGTTCGTCAGGAAGCAAGACTGACGTGATCCAAGTCTGTCAGTCCTTGAGTACCTCTTGTACTAGTCGAATTTTACTTGGGTCACCCGAGACTGCGGAAGGTCAGAGGTCAAGCTCAGGTCACAGATGAGGAGGAATGCGTCCTCTCAGAGGCACCTCACCCTCGGGAGGGGGGGGGGGATTATGATGATGATGATGCAGCCCGACCTCACTGGTGCCTCTTCATGTGGAGAGCGAGGTGGTCAGAGCGCGAGAAGCAGCGTCCGCAGTGGTGGCACTTGAAGGGTTTTGCACCTGTGTGTTTACGGAAGTGCCGCGTGAGCTCGTCGGACCTCGCGAATCGCCACTCGCAGCCCTCCCAGGAGCACCGGTACGGCTTCTCTCCTGAAACACAGAGTGGAGTTAGAGACCTGGCCGTAAGGGGAGGGGGGGGGGCGGCGGAACAGCGGCAACAAAGGAGGGGGGGGGGGGCGGAACAGCGGTAACAAAGGAGGGGGGGGGGCGGAACAGCGGCAACAAAGGAGGGGAGGGGGGGGGGGCGAGTTGATAGTGGGGATGTAGAGGTCTTTGCATTAATTCAAGGAGGGTGAAAGGATCAGAACATGAGGTGGAGTGATATGATATCCCCCCCCCCCCAATACGTCGCTGAAATGATCAGAACATGAGATAGAATGACATGATACGTCACTGAAATGAATTAGGACATGAGCGACAGTGACATGATATATTCCCCAAATATGTCTCGTTGCGGGAAGGGGGGGAGGAGGGGGGGAGGGGGGAGAGGCCGCAAGATAAAAGCCCCTTCAACTGCTTCCCCAATAGAATATGGGCAAACATCGAATGCCGTATCCCTCCTGTTGCCAAAGAGCTTAACTTTAAGGCTGAAATGGGAATGAACTTTTTCTTATTATTATTATCATTATTTTCTTTAATGTT
>BOPN01000523.1:297500-300000 GCA_017312705.2 Penaeus japonicus | reverse complement strand
AGGAAGAAGTACATGCAAGATTATACTTGAGCAATTATCATTTCAAACCATTGGTACGAGCAGGTACAGTGATGAGTTTTATAGTGATGAATTATCATTATCATCATTATCTATATCATTATCGTTATTTTATCATCATTATTATCATCAATGTCGTGCATATTTCCCATCATTGGTGCGCTAAAGGAATACTTATAAAAGTGGCAAAGAGAAACCATGGGTTAAAACGACTTATGCAATCGTATAATTTCCCCCCTTATAAATAGGCCTATATAGAGTTAGATTTTTCAAGTACAATATCGAAACTGTGATGATAAACAGAGCAGTTGCTACCTTCATACTACAGAGACAATAAGTTGCAACTTCAGTGTGAATATAAATGGTATTGCACGGTGGTCATCCTGCCTCTTCCGGTTGCGAAGATAATAGTCAATTTCAAAGACTGGTGGGTATGAAAATAGCCTTTGAAGAGGGAGGGAGGGAAAGAGGGATAGAGGGAGGGAGGGTGGGAGGGAGGGAGGGAACGAGGGGGAGAGGTAGGAAGGAAGGAAGGAAGGGAGGGAACGAGGGAGCGAGGGAGGGAGGAAGGAAGGGAGGAAGGAAGGGAGAAGGGGAGGGAGGAAGAGAGGAAGGGAGGTCGAGAGAGACAGAAACAGAGACAGAAAGACACAAAAAGACACAGAGAGAGAATAAAGACACAAATGAACGAAGAAGAGTAACAGAGACGAGAGAAGAAGAAGCAGAAGAGAAAGAAAAAAAAGAAAAAAAATGATAAGAAGGAAATACAATCAAATATTCAGACACACCTCGTCATCATGATTGTCTTCCCTTGCACTTGCAAAGAACAAGAACACTTAGTGTCACTCTGTTTACGCGAATGAGTGCATTTGCACAACAGGTTTTGATAGGGTTTTTGTCTGTGCATGACGGGAGGTCCCCAAGTGCATGATAAAGTGTTTATCTTGTTTAGGTCTTGATTATGATGTATGATGCACATACGTAATGAATGTGTGCATATGATTATAATTTATATGATAGAGTTAGTATAAATCTTATCATTCTTATCATCATTATTTTTTTGATACACACGGATGCTTTATCGACTCAAATCTTCTGTTTTACGAATGACTGGAGTTTTAGGCCGACAAAGTTGATGCAAGATAATCAGTCGTGCCGTATTGCACTCGGAGAAAACGGTCGCGGCGAGGCTGCGTCGGGAAAACTTAATGTGTGAGGCAACGCGTTCGGAATTCGTGTGATTCTGTTTTTTTTCCCTCCCTCCCTCCCTCCCTCCCTCTCTCCCTCTCTCCCTCATCTTTCTATATATTTGTTCCTTTTCCTCCTCCTCCCTCCCTCTCTCTTCCACGCTCCATCTTCTTCACACACGTCCTCTCATCCTCCCCCCATCTCCCCCACCCTTTCTCTCCACCTCAAACATGCCCCCTCCCTCCCCAAACAACCTTCCCCTTATCCCCGTTCCCTCAGGCAGCTCTTACAAGCTCCTCCTTCTCTTCTTCCTCCTCCTCCCCCTCCTCCTCCTTCTCCTTCCTCCTCCTCCTCCTCCTCCTCCCTCCCCCTCCCTCCTCCCTCCCTCCTCCTTCCTCTTTCCTCCTCCTCCTTCCTCTTCCCTCCTCCTTCCTCCTCCTCCCTCCACACCCCCACCCACAGAACACAAAGAAATTGACTTCCATTGGTAATTTTTCGGCTTTTCCCCTTCTTCGCAAGGCCTTGTGGTGTGTCTGGACCCGCCCCGAGGCAGCTGATCAGATTGGGAAACTGAGGGAGAGTTGAATAAGTAAGGGGAGAGAGAGCGAGGTAAGGACTGAGGGGAAAATGGGAAAATGGGAGAAAGCGGGTGGGGGGAGGGGGAGTGGGAGGGGTTTGGGAAGGGGGGGAGTGGGTGGAAGGGAGGGTAGAAAGTAGAGGGGATGAGGGGAGAGGGAGGGAAGTGGGAGGTAAGGAGAGAGTAGGGGGGGGGGGGGCGAGGGGAAAGAGTAGGGGGGGAAAGGGACAGGACAGAAGGAGAAGGCGACGGAGGTAGAAGAGGGGTGAGGGGGGTGGGGGGAGAACAGAGGGGAAAGGAGATCTAAGGTAAAGGAGAGGAAATAGAGGAAGGAAGAGATTTGAAGGCCTGTCATAGACATGGAGGAATGACAAGGATAATACTCACAGTAAGGATAATATAATAATAATGATTTAGATAAGGATGATAACGTTGATGCAATAGTGATGTTGATGATGATATGATAGTGATGGTGATGATGTGATGGTTTTGATGATGATAATGACATGATGGTGACAGTGATAATGATGATGACAGTTATGATTACAATCATGCATTTAATGATGACGATAATGATAATAAAAGTGATTGTAATTACAGCAGCAAAACAGTAAACATGATAATAATACCAATACAAATAAAATATAAATAAATAAAAATTAACAACCCCCTACTCAAAAAAAAAAAAAAAAAAAAAAAAAAAAAAGACTTTCTCGT
>BOPN01000523.1:282500-290000 GCA_017312705.2 Penaeus japonicus | reverse complement strand
ATAATTATGTATATATCTATCTACCTATATTTATTTATGTGTGTGTTTGTGTGCCTGTGCTTGTTCTGTATTGCATTCTGGTATCCAATAGTTTAAGTGTACTTTTACCGAGAATACACTCCACAGTGTCCGATTGACAAGATTGCTTCAAGCATTATCCACAAGGCAATAGGAAGTGATAATCAGTATTCTAATCGATATGTAACTCGTATCAGTATCACTGTGCCAAGTCCTCCTCAAAGTGAAGACCTTTGGCTGATTTCCTATAAAAGCGAATTGGATAAAAACAAAAAAATAAATAAATAAATAAATAAATAAATAAATAAGAAAAATAAAAAATAAAATTCAGTCGCTGATAACACATTACCAGTCTATATTTTTGTTAGCGTGGCTGAGAACCCCGAGGAAACTACGGCGTTCAACAATCATTCTCTTTAAATCACATTCAACCCCCCCCCCCCCCCCCCCCCCGAAACGCCTCCGGTAATATCATTCATTTGTGTAAAGCGCCTTGCCTATGTCCTCGGGAGAGATACACGCTGTTTCCCCTTTTTTCTTTGTGGAGTCGTTTCATCTCCCGATTAGTTAGGGAGTTCGATTCAACATTCTATCTTTTTTTTTTCTCTACCCCCCTTCCTCTTTTCTTTACGATCGCTGCTCCTCCTTTTGTTTGCTCGTAGGATCTTCCTGTCTCTTTTGATCTCTTGTTTTCCTCCTCCTGACGAGTCGGGCCTCCGCCCTCCGTTACGAGTGGTTCCCTACGGTTCCAGCAATGGGCGCCCCTTCCACCTGTTATGACTCTTGTTCATCTGTAGCATACGTCTCCCTTTCCCACCTGTTATACCCACTGTTTCGCTTTTATTTGCGGGATGGGTTTCCCTTCCAGCTATTATGATCGCTGTTTCCCCTCGCAACGAATAAGCCGTGGTGGGACACGTTTTGCATTGCAAATTGACACAGGACATTCATGGGTGCAAAGCGCATAAGAACATATATACATATTTCTTTTTTTTTATGTATACACAACTAGCGCACACGGTCGGTCATACGTGCACAGTATGGATGTATATATGCAAAGTGATTTAGTGCTATTGCGACTTCGGTTTACACGGACGTCCGAATGCCCGTCTCCATCCCAAGTTGTCTCTCTCTGATGCTGCAAAGCGATCACCTGAGTGATGCTTTCTGAAACAGCAGAGAGACCCCCCCCCCCTCCCTGAAGTTCAGTCAAATCCCGGTTACTCTGGTACTTGAAAGACAAACATTGCGTGAGGGATTTCCAGCGAAAATGAATTTGGCTGAAATTTTGGGTGTCTGTCCTGCATTCACAAGCTGAGAGTCATTAAGAGGTCACCTAAAAGCCTGGTCTTTAGCTCTGGTTGAAAGGTCTCGAGGCGCTAAAAGATTTCCTTGCCATATTCCATATCTGCAACGTGAAAAAAAACTGCAAATGATCATGGATAAGCGAAAGTCCGTCCTTAATCTGTGCATCTTCATCGCAAATAAAAAAACAAAAACAAAAACAAGGGCACACACGCCCTCTGATGAAACCCTGAGAGCTCTGTTGTTCCCCTCCACACCGAATAACACTCCTGGTATTTGTGTACTGGCGAGATAGCGGCCCAATTACCATTAGAGCAATCCACCAAAGATACCGGATTTGTCGTTGCGTTTTACAGCGCGTCGATTCCGGTATCTTTCAGTGCCCCCTCCCCCCCCAAAAAAAAGGAAATTTAGGTATGTCTGTTTTCCCTTAAATTACTATTAAAATATAATACAATTTACGTTATGGTGCGGGTTTTTTTATCGAACTTTTAATGGTATTACTTTTTAAAAGAGAAAAGGGAGAGTAGTAAAAAAGATTCATCGGACAAAGGTTCCACGAGTAGGTTTTAAAAGTTCACATCGTCAATAGATGATCAAGGGGACTCGCTGCGATATTTGCAAGACTTCTTAGGACCTTTGTCCCTTTCCATGTCCCTTTTCAAAATGGATAACCAAACTCAATCTCGAGTTAGAGTGAACAAATAACCTTGTATCTTCATAAGGTTCCAACACGCCTCCCTCACTTCACCAGAGGTCATTGAGACAAAACATAGAAACGGCGAATATCTACATGTCTTGCTCTGTTATTAAGTCTCGTTTGTAAATTTTCTGCGCGCTTTGCTTGTAGCCGAGCTCTGGAGACTCAAGCCACCTCCGCTCCATTCAATTTTACCACTGTCTTCTCCCCTCCGGTAAAGGCGAGGGGCTTTGTTGAAAGGAGGGTTCGCAGCCAGTACCTCTGCAGTAGTAGGTACTTCCTCACCAAAAGGGCTCTGTTCGAGTTAATGAAAACGTACAGTACAGCTGCACACACATACACACACACACAGACACGCATACACACACACACACACACACACACACACACACACACACACACACACACACACACACACACACACACACACACACACACACACACACACACGCGCACACACACACACACACACACACACACACACACACACACACACACACACACACACACACACACACACACACTGTACAGTTATATATGAGATACGTGAATTCTAGGTTTATTTAAAGTGTATTTCGAAATCTGTTGTAAAACCTTCGACATTTGAATACCATCAACCCAAATAACAAAGACATTATTTCCTGTACACCAGAAGGGATAATTTAATAACTGCCACTTGAGAAAAAATCCTTTAATATAGTTGGAAGATTATCGCAGGATTTTAATTTTTATTTTATTCTTTTTTCGGAATTTCTGAGCTTTCGAAATCATTCTGTCTTTGTACCCCTGGAGAACAGATTTCAGCTAAAGGGTTTCGTGTTTTTTCTTCCACTAAGCCGATTCGGATGATCTGAACTGAACTGACAGTCCTGGAAGAACGAGGGACATCACAACTTTTTTTGGGGGAAAGACTGACTCCTCCCCTCACTCCCCATCCCCCCCCAAAAAAAAAAAGTAAAAAAAAAAAATGTTTGTTCATCCCTCTTGTTCCTTAACGAACCAATAACGAGGTCTAAACAACATGAAATAGCCAAAAGGAATACAAGATAGACGTTCTTATTACGGACAGGAGGGTCTCAGTCTCTCTCTCTCTCTCTCTCTCTCTCTCTCTCTCTCTCTCTCTCTCCCTCTCTCCCTTCCTCTCTCATGTTTATTAATCTGGTTTTAACCAAATATATATGTAGTGGTACTATATTTATGCACCACTCTTAATTAGGGGCAGCAGTAACTATATATAAATTAATCTTTTGGGGAGCTTTGAATGGTTATCCATCATCAGCTCAGATCCTAGTAGAGATTCACAAAGATGATTAAAAGCTTTCTATAGCATAAGCCTGAGAACTGACAGACAAAAAATACAATATTTATGTGTTTGAGGAATGATCTTATTAAATTCTCCATATTTCTGTCGTATGTTCATTTCTGTTAAAATATACTTGGATAAAAGTATAAATGAGAGTTAATAGCTTCACAATGCAAGATACAATAACATCTCTTGCATTGTGAAGTTATTCATTCTCATTTATGCCTTTGTCTTAATGAACTCTGTTCAGAGTTCTTGGAATTGACTTTATATATTACATAGCAGAAAGTATTCTTGGCCCTTTTGCAGACAATGTTAAGAATTAATTGTGTATAAATTACATAAAAGGTTGTACTTATGCTGAGTAATTTTTATTTTTCAGATCTTAAATGAGCTGCCTCTCTGCCTTTGCTGTAGAACACAAGAAAAAGTTTCTAGCAGTGAGGGAATATGTCAAGATTGCAACAAGCCTGTTTTGCCATCACTCCAGTGTCTGTTGCACAAGTTCCACTCTTCACAGAATGCAGATTCGCTTGAAGCATCTAGCTCCTTCAGAAATATAGAATCTTCGCTCAGTCATTACCTACATGAGCTTTTCGCTTTTGATCAGCTTCTGGCGGGGGTGGGGGGAGGGGGGAGGGGGAGGAGGAGGGGGGAGGGGGCTGTAGAGTGGGATGGGGGTATGGAGGGTGAGGGGTATGGGATGTGGATTCGGGGGGGAGGGGGTATAGGAAGGGAGGGGAATGGAGGGTACGGGTGGGTATGGGATAGGGACACGGGGGAGGGAAAGGATGGAGGAGGGGGGGGGGGGGTCAGAGTAAGAAGAAGGGGGCGCGTCACCCCTTCTTGTTCCTCGTAATAAGGAGAGGGATCTTTATACATCTTTCCCCTTTTTTTCTCCCTTTGAAGAATAGTATAAGAAGGTCACACTTGAGGGGAGAAATGGCCCCTAAAATAAGAAATAAGAATGATAAATAGTATTGTTCTGTGAAGTATGTTTGTTTGGTCGAGAAGGAAAGGGAAAAAAAAGTTTATTTGGAGAAAGAGGAAAAGCATCCTTTCTTAGTGGGCGGTCACGTCTGCTATATTTCATATCACGCACGAAAAAATAATCTCTCTCTCTCTCTCTCTCTCTCTCTCTCTCTCTCTCTCTCTCTCTCTCTCTCTCTCTCTCTCTCTCTCTCTCTCTCTCTTTATCTATCTATCTATCTATCTCTATCTCTCTCTCCTTCTCCTTCTCTTTCATTTCATTTCCTTTCCTTTCCTTCCCTTCCCTTCCTCTCCTTCCCTTTCCTTTCCTTTCCTTCCCTTCCATCCCTCCTTAACTCACACCCTCCCCCCTCCCTCCTAAACTCACATCCTCACACCTCCCCCCCTCCCTCCTTAACTCACCTCCCCCTCCCTCCTTAACTCACATCTCTTACCTCCCCCCTCCCTCCTTAACTCCACACCCTCCTATCCCCCCTCCTTCCCCTCCATCCTCCATCTCCCTTCCTCACGCCCCAACATCTTTCATAGCCTTGCGTCCTTTATAGCCCTCTCCCCCTACTTCCACCCCTCTCCCTTCCTTTCTCCCTCTTCCCTCTCTTACCCTTCCCTCCTCCCTCTCCCCTCCTCCCTCTCCCTCTCCCCTCTTCCCCTTCCCCTACCCCTCCCTCCCACTTTTCCCGCCCTCCATCCCTCGCTCCGCCATCTCTCCCCGGCGCACCGCAGCTCTAGGCAAAGATTTCCCCTCAATCTCAATTATGCGAGGGGAGACTAGGCATCTACGCCCGTATGCCCCCCTCTGCTATCTTTCTCATTTAGTGAGTCTCAGGATAGGGCAGGTGGCTCTCTCTGATCTCCAGACAATAGGGGAGGAGGGGGAGGAGCGAAGGTCAGAGGAACGGGGGCGGGGGTAGAGGTAGGGAGGAGAAGAGGGGGAGAGAGGAGGAGGTGAGGAGAAGGGGGGAGGGGAGCAGGAGGACGAGGGGGGACTTTCTTAGCTGGGAGAGGTGATATTACATCAGATGCGAGGGGAGGGGAGTGAGAGTGAGGCTGTACGGAGAGAGTGGAAGTGAGAGAGAGGGGGAAAAATGAGGGAGAGGGAGGGAGGGAAGGAGAGGGAGAGGGAGAGGGAGAGGGAGAGGGAGAGAGAGAGAGAGAAAGAGAGAGAGAGAGAGAGAGAGAGAGAGAGAGAGAGAGAGAGAGAGAGAGAGAGAGAGAGAGAGAGAGAGAGAGAGAGGAAATATACAAAGAATGAAGAGAAACATGTCATAAAAAGAGCAAAAAAGGAACGAACATACCGAAAAAAAATCGAAAAAAATGACAAGAAAGGAACAGATAACGTTAAAAAAAAATAACACAAACCTGTACAAAGAACAAAATAAAACGGTACAAAACAAGAACAACAACAAACGGTACAAAGAACAAAACAAAGCAGTCGAACGGAACAAAACAAATAAAACAATTCAAATTCAAAATACAAATAACAAAAGTTGAGGAAGTGAGAGAGAAAATAACATGACAATTCAAAGAACAAATAGATAAGATACAAATAACAAAAGAAGAGGGGGTGAGAGAGAGAGAGAGAAGAGATAAACACAGTAAGGGGAAGCAAGGAAAAGGAACGGAAGAGGGGGGGAGGAAGGAAAGAGGGGGGGGGGGAAGAGACATAAAGAGGTGGAAGAAATAGGGAGGGAGGGAGACAGAGGAGGGGGGGAGGGAGACAGAGGAGGGAGGGAGGGAGACAGAGGAGGGGGGGAGGAAGAAAGAGGAGGGAAGGCAGAAGGGAGGCAAGAAGGGAGAGGGAGAAGGGAGGGAGGGAGAGAGGGAGGGAAGGAAGAAGGGAGGGAGAAGGGAGGGAGGGAGAGAGGGAGGGCGGGAGGGCGGGAGGGAGGGAGAGAGGGAGGGAAGGAAGAAGGGAGGGAGGGCGGAAGAGAAAGAAAGATCTTGTTAGTGAAGATGGGTCTGTGTACTGCAGCTGTTCTCGGGATGATGATTGCGTTTTCAGTGTCTAGGAGGTCTCTTGCAGGTTTCATTTTTCTTTTAATGAATATGTCCCCTTGTCTTCCGAATCGTACAGGCATGGATGCGCACGCACATGCACGCATATTCGGATATACTCATAGAGGATGACATAGAAAATACACTCACATGTACACACTACACACTAGCTGGGATAAATATACACTAAATGATACACACACGCAAATGAAAGCAAGAATATGTTTAAATACACAAAGGGAGAAACACAAAGACACAAACTGACACACACACAAACACACACACACAATGACACACAAACACTCACACACACAAAAATACACAATGACACACACACAAACAAACACACAATGACACACAAACAAACACACAATGACACACAATCAAACAAACACACAATGACACACGCACAAACACATACAATCACACACGCACAAACACACAATCACACACACACAAACACACAATCACACACACAAACAAACACACAATGACACACGCACAAACACACAATCACACACACAAACAAACACACAATGACACACGCACAAACACACAATGACACACGCACAAACAAACACACAATCACACACACAATCCCAAACACACAATGACACACACACAAACACACACACACACACACAATCCCAAACACACAAACAAACACACACAAACACACAATCACACACACAATCCCAAACAACCAACGCAACACATCTCTCCTAGACCAACTAACAAAATTTCTTAATTCTAGACAGACCTCGAGAGCTCCAGGCGTCTCTTTGCCTCGAGCTCCCCCCCTCCCCTCCCCTCCCTCCCCCCCGGCCGCTGGGTCCAGAATCCATTCCGTTCCATCTGCCGAACCCCCCCCCCCCCCAAATCCCCCCTTCCTTGTGGGGCGACTTTAAGGTTTGTGTGTGTGCCGGAGAGAGAGAAGGGAGAGGGAGTTGGAGATGGGAGGGAGGGAGGGAGTGGGAGAGGGAGTTGGGGATGGGAGGGAGGGAGGGAGGGAGGGAGGGAGGGAGGGAGGGGAGGGAGGGATGGGAGGGAGGGAGGGAGGGAGGGAGGGAGGGAGGGATGGGAGGGAGGAGGGAGGGAGAGAGGGAGGGAGGGGGGAGAGGGAGAGGGAGAGGAAGAGGGAGAGGGAGAGGGAGAGGGAGAGGGGGAGGGAGAGGAAGAAGGAGGTGGA
>BOPN01000523.1:272500-277500 GCA_017312705.2 Penaeus japonicus | reverse complement strand
ACAACCTAATGACATACATAGAATTACAAGTGATACGAATGCTCTCTATGGGTTCACGTAATATAACACATCCATTAAACCCAATTAACCTTCTCAATTCTTGGGGGGGCGAGAAGGGGGAAGGGGAAGGGGAGGGGGAGGGGGAGGGAGAGGGGGAGGGGGAGGGATGAACGAGGGAGGGGAGGGGGAGGGTGGAGGCGAATTAAGGTGACCTCAGATAATTATGGCAATAGTTCAGAACAGGAGATAAGGGGCCTGGCTAAAGAATGAGGAGCGATTTCATATAATCAGATTCCAAGCACGTATTGGATGGCCGCCTTGACAGAATGGCGCAGTTATCCCTTCCCCTCAATGTCCTTAATGTTGTTCTTGGTAATAGGCGTAATGGTGATAGGACTTGTGTGCTGTCTCCTCCTCTCCCTCCCTTTTCCTCCTTCGATAGATGGCTGTTGGTTGGTTGGTTGGTTGGTTTTGTCTGTTTAGCTTTCGATTCTCGTTCGTTCTGTCTATTTCTCTCTCTCTCTTTTTTTTTCTCTCTCTCTCTTTCCCTTTCTCTTTCTCTTTTTTTTTCTCTCTCTTTCTCTTTCTGTATTTCTCTTTCTCTTTCTCTCTCTCTCTCTCTCTCTGTCTTTCTCAGTCACTCACTCACTCATTTTCTGTCTCTCTCTGTCTTTCGCTCTTTCTCACTCACTCACTCATTCATTCTCTGTCTCTGTCTCTGTCTGTCTCTGCCCTTGCCCTTGTCCTTGCCCTTGTCCTCGCTCTCGCTCTCGTACCCTCTCCCTCTCCCCCTCTCTCTCCCTCACCCTCTCCTTCTCCCTCTTCTTCTCCCTCTCCCTCTCCCTCTCCCTCTCCTTCTCCCTCTCCCTTTCCGTCTCATCAATGCCATTCTCTTTTCCTTCTCTCTCTCCTCTGCCAAACTGCCTTGCTCTCCCTTCCCTTCCCCTTGCCCTTATCCCTCTATCTCTCAGAAGCATCCTTATCCTTCATCCTAATTCCAGCCAGTCCTCGGCACCACCCGACACATCCATCCATCCCCCCCCCCCCCCCCTCCCCCCGCACCGCCCAAGGTTCCCATCCCAGGGCGCCCGCCGTACTAACCTGTGTGTGTCCGCTGGTGGGCCTTGAGGTGAGAGGATTTAGTGTAGACTTTCTTACACCCTGGGAAGAGGCACTTGTGCACCCGTCGCTTGGCATCCGGGGACGAGTCTGCTGCCCGAGCGTGCACGCCCATGCTCATGTCCCGGACGCCCATACTGAGGCTACTGCTGTTGTTGCTGCTGCTGCTAGTCTTGAGGGGCAGGGTGGTGGCGAAGGATATAAACTTTGGCACTTGTGAGCGAGCGTGAACCTTGAGGAGTGTGTGAGTGTGAGTGACCGGAGAGGTTTCGGGGGAGGAAGGCGGGGTCAGCGTGGCGATATTGGGTGCTGACTTGGCCGTCAGCAGTTTCGTTGCCGCAAAAAAAGATGTCCCTGACCCTCGTCGCACGCCGGCCTCGAGGCGCGAGTCAGCAGCCATGTCTTCGGAGGACGCCCACGAGATCAGAGCCCGGCCTCGAGTGGGACTCTGGCCCCCCACGCTCACGGAAGCCTCAAGGTCGCCCTCCAGGGAAGCCAGCGACGAAGCCGATGACGAGGACGACACGGAGACCGAGTCCAGCGACCGCTCGGAGCCGCACATGTCGTCCTGGCTGAGCGGGTCCTCCAGGTCCTCCAGAGGCTCGCTCTTGACCACCACCTCCTCCTCCTGCGGCTCCTGCTTGCACGGCTCCTCCCCCTCGCACGGCTCCTGCTTGATGGCCAGGTCGCTGCTCAGCGCCTCAGTCTTGACCTTGACGAGGAGCCGGGGATGTCTGCCGCCCTTGATGGGCCTCCCGAGCTTGGTGTAGAGGCGCACGGGTGGTGACGGGGAGTCGCGGGGACACTCCTCGTAGGAGCTCTGCCACGGGAACTCCAGCTCGCCGCAGCCCAGCTTCCGGCCGCCGACCTTGGCCCGAGGCTCGTCCTTCAGGTACCGGTCCATCTCGTAGCAGTTCTGGAAGCAGAGCAGAGGAGGTTAGCTCGGAAAAGGGAGTGCGAACACTATAATGAAGTTGAATATGATACATAAATTAATATATTTGAATAGGAGAAACAATCTTACTATAGAAATATCTTTCTTTACTTAATTAAAAAGGAAACTATCAGTCCATAAAATAAAATGTCCGATGATTATGAAAAATGACATGTCAACTCGGCTGAACGGCAGATATCTTAACAAATCTCTTATTTTCGAGTATATAAAATCCCCCAAAAACGTGTTAGCAGCATTCCTCCTCTTAACGTTAATGTCGGATGCTGAATCCCACAACTCCTGAGCTGATTTTTGTGTTCATTTCGAGGAAGTAAAAACATTCCTCTGCCAATCTCCGGTCTCTCTATAACGCTCACACTTTTAACACTATGTTAGACGACAACATCAGTGCTAAATGGATTTCTTTAATGCCTCGCACATCAAAGAAAAACGCGGACCGCACCTGAGACACCTTGCAAGAAATGCCGATGCTTGAGGCGCACTTTAATAAGGAACTGAATAATTTTGTCTTTCCTTGTAAAACGATATAAAGTCATCTGTCGCTCACTACATGAGAGGAGTCTTTATCACTACCAGTAAGAGTAATTGGTACTACACTAATACTGTTTTAACTATGATCATTATCCTAACGATAAATATATTATTACATCATTAAAATCAGAAAAATTCTGGGCATCATGACAAAAATAGTTCAAAAGAGGATGAAAATAGAATCCAGTAGTTCTGAACAATAAAACAAAGTTTCAAATATGATTACGATTCTTTCTAAAACTCGAGAAGAATTAACGATGAAGAAAGACCTGGAAGAAATCCCTCACAGAAAAGACATTACAAAAGGCCTCCTTGAGCAAACAACAAAGAAACACCTTTGTGAAGATGTTCTCACAAGGTCACTTCTTCTTTACAAACAGCCGCTAAACAATAGTATTTTACATTCAATACTGTTTTGAACTGAAGCATTGTTAATAAAGAGAGAGAGAGATAGAGAGAGAGAGAGAGAGAGAGAGAGAGAGAGAGAGAGAGAGAGAGAGAGAGAGAGAGAGAGAGAGAGAGAGAGAGAGAGAGAGAGAGTAACCTGTGCTCCGCGGGACGTAAAAGTTTACAAAGTAAATTGCTCATATAAAAATTTTCCAAATAGCGGACCGTGTTACCACATAACTCCAAATTACACATTTCTGTTTCAGCCGTTACAGCTGCCGTTCGTTCCACGGCTCCCACCCCCCACCTCCGACTCCACTACCTCCAACCCCGAAGATAAGAGCTGTGTCAACACTAGTAACTTTACAGCAGTGGCACTAGGCATGTGGCAGCCGTAGTGTGGACAGGGCGGAGCGAATGCAGCTGCAGCCGGCTTATTCATTAACTACATTAAGTTGAAGATTCTAGACGCCTACTTGAGTGCCTCGGGGTAGCGCGGATGTCGTGCTTGTGTTGACCCTCCGTGTGTTCCTACTCCTGTACCAAGAGACCTCGAGTATTACACAGGGTTACGTACAATGGCTGACGAGATCCTTTCTCTTAATCGTTTGATACAATATCCTTCAGAAAATAAACACCATACTGCTATTTGACCTCCAATTTTCTTCATAACCTTCATCCAAATATATGTCTCTTTTTTTAAATAGATGACTGACATCACTCCCATAGAGTTTTGATGATTGAAATAGTGATTACGTGTCTGCAAAACACATGTTCCGATTACGCATATACTTTTTTCTGCCTCGCCCAGCCATCTTTGCTTCGCAGAGTGAACTTCGTCTTAATGACTTCTCCCACACTCATTAACGACATAACCACGATGACCATTCTCACACCTCCCTCTCCTTCTCTCAGCTTTCGCTTTATCTCTCTCTCTCTCTCTCTTTCTGTCTGTCTGTCTGTCTGTCTGTCTGTCTGTCTGTCTGTCTGTCTGTCTGTCTGTCTGTCTGTCTGTCTGTCTGTCTGTCTGTCTGTCTGTCTGTCTTTCTCTTTCTCTCTCTCTTACTTACACACACACATGCACACATACATACATACATAAATACATACATACATATATACATACATATATAAATAAATAAATAAATATATATATATACATATATATATATACATATATATATATATAAATATATATATAAGTATAAGTATATGTATATAATATATACATACATACATACATACATACATACACACACACACACACACACACACATATATATATATATATATATATATATATATATATATATATATATATATATATATATATATATATATATATATATATATATCCACATAACTGGGCCAAGAATCTGAGTGCCGCGCCCCCAGGAGACCCCAAAAGAAGTAACAGGAGACCATACAGACAGAAGGCAGAGAGATGAGACTGCAAAAAATATGGGTAAAACATGGCAGAGATTCGCAGAGTGCGGGAATCGTGATGGGCAGGGTGGCTGGAGAGGATGATGGTGATGATGATGGTGATGGTGAAGGTGATGGTGAAGGTGATGGTGACGGTGGTGGTGATGGTTATGGTGGTGGTGGTGGTGGTGACGATGATATTGATGATGATGACGATGATGATGATGATGATGATGATGATGATGATGATCATTATGATGATGATGATCATTATGATGATGATGATGATAGTTGGTAGGAGGGTGGGTGTGGGTGTGGGTGTCGGCGTGTGTGTGTGTGTGTGTGTGTGTGTGTGTGTGTGTGTGTGTGTGTGTGTGTGTGTGTGTGTGTGTGTTTGTGTGTGTCCATAACCTACATCAAGCATATAACTACATATGCCGTGTACATACGTGAGCGCCATAATAAAAGCAAGCCCTAAGCGGCGAGACAAGTGGTGGTGGGGGGGGGGGGGGGGGGCGCGTTGCCTCCTAAGACAGGTATCCTCTAGCAGCAAGAGGAGGTACCTGTGACCTTGAAGACGTTG
>BOPN01000523.1:245000-247500 GCA_017312705.2 Penaeus japonicus | reverse complement strand
GCCTAGTTCTATTTACTGCCTATTATTCGTATTATTTTTAAACTGGACGAAGGGAATATATAATACGATTTTAATGTCCTGTTTTATTCTTTTCATTTTTTTTTTCTTAAAGGGGGCAAAAGCCGGCATAATATCTAATATTTCCCAAAATGAAAGAGAAACATCATAATACTTCCCTATCACACCTAAACAAATTTCCCAGTCCGACGAAGACAGACCATCTCAAATTCTCTTTTTAATCCATACAATTAAACCCATCTCCCAATTATAGACCAAGGATCGCAATTCTCTCTAGAACAGTTTCCCCCCCCCCCCCCAAAAAAAAAAAAAAGTTTCTCTCTCTGGAGAAAATCAAAATCCTCCTCCAGCTTGTGTACTTGTTCAAGTCTATTGCCGTCGGTAAAGAGAGGCTGATCCATTCGGCTGATCCATTCAAAAAGTGCTGACGCTCTTGGCTGGGATAATGGGTCTGACGAGCCAGGACGCTGACGAGCCCGCATGGAAATCAGGCATGATGCAGAGGGGGAGGGGGAGGGGAGGGGATGGTGGGAGTGGGGGGAGGGGATGGTGGGAGTGGGGGAAGGGGTGGGGTGGGTGATGGTGGGGGTGGGGGGGATGTGCAAGGCTGGAATTAAATCAAGCTGATGTCCAATTTGTTGTTCTTTTTGGCTGGGCTAACCGTGGATCTCTGAGGAAGGATTGATTTTTTTTTTTTTTTTTTTTTTTTTTTTTTTTTTTTTTTTTGGGGGGGGGGGGTAGGAGGGGTTTTGTTAGCTCTATCGACACCGGATCTCGATACGTGGAAACGTTATGTACTTTACAAAAACAAATCGATTATTTCTACACTTTACAAGAAAAAGAAAAAAAAATATATATATACACTTTACAAAAAAAATCATGCAGGTTACAAAAACAAAACAAAAACAATCCATCCTATAAACAAAACGACAATGATTAAAAAACAAACAAGCAAACAAACCCCTAAAAATCGTCCCGAAATTCCCAACCCAGACAGACACCAGATGCTAAAAGAAGAAGAAGAAGAAGAAGAAGAAGAAGAAGAAGAAGAAGAAGAAGAAGAAGAAGAAGAAGAAGAAGAAGAAGAAGAAGAAGAAGAAGGCTTTCCGCGAGGACCGATTCAGCCGATAAAGCGACCGCATTATCTTGTGCTGATCCCCCGCATCTTCGCTAATTGTCACTATATCCTGGCATGAACCTTCCTCCTCCAGCTGCCAAGGCGCAATCTAGACCTCGCCCCCCCCCCTCCCCTTCGGCAGGCAACGCGCGGCGCGACGGCACGAGCTACGAGTCATATCCTCGGAAACGACTACGAGCAGCGCCGTCTCCTCACAGCTGTGCGCCGACTTGCCTTATATGGTCAGGCGTTTTCGGCACAGCCAGCGCCTGCCAGCCCGCACGCCTCGCTTTGCCTCGCTTTGCCTCGCTTCGCCTCGCCTCGCCTCGCTTCCGATGGTGATGGGAGTTACGTTTGAAGAAAGAAAGAAAGAAAGGAAAGAGAGAGAGAAAAAAAATATATAATAATAAACAAAAAGACAGAAAGAGATAAATGGAAATAAAACCCGCAACACATATTTTTTGTTAATCTTTACCCATAACGAGAATTAATGGATCACACAAGATTGTGTGTGTGTGTGTGTGTGTGTGTGTGTGTGTGTGTGTGTGTGTGTGTGTGTGTGTGTGTGTGTGTGTGTGTGTGTGTGTGTGTGTGTGTGTGTGTGTGTGTGTGTGTGTTTATGTGTGTGTGTGTGTGTGTGTGTGTGTTTGTGTGTGTGTGTGTATGTGTGTGTTTGCATGCTTGTACGTGTGCGTAGACCTGTGCTCCCTATTGTATATGTTTGCGTATGCTTATGTCCATAAAGTAATCCATGGTACGAGGAGAGTTTCTCACAACTTGCATACCCTGAGTCGAGGTCCTTGCAGCCACGGTAGGAGGCCCAGAGACTGCTAAGTTCCAGGGAAAGGTAGGACCAAAGGGCCGGTGTGACCTTATTCAAGTTCCATGTATCCACTTAGAACTTTTGTAGATGCTGTGAGATCTTTATTGCAAGGAAAGCTATTTTGTGTAACATCGCTGAAAACTGTTTTCCTTACGCCTATTCTGATGTTGGTCTAATTTATGCATTCAAAGATTTTTTTATCTTAGTCTAATGTGACATTTCTATCTTTCTGTGTGTGTGTGTGTGTGTGTGTGTGTGTGTGTGTGTGTGTGTGTGTGTGTGTGTGTGTGTGTGTGTGTGTGTGTGTGTGTGTGTGTTATGTATGTATATATCTATGTATTTATGAATCCACGCGCGCGCGCGCGCACACACACATATATATATATACATATATATACATATATACGTGTATGTGTATGTATATGTATATGTATATGTATATATATATATTCATATATGCATATATGTATATGTATGTATATGCATATGTATGTATGTATGTATGCATATATATATATATATATATATATATATATATATAT
>BOPN01000523.1:237500-242500 GCA_017312705.2 Penaeus japonicus | reverse complement strand
ATCAAAAGGGAATCCTAGAATAGTAAGAACAATAAAGTTGCCATAATTAGTGCCGGGTTTAGAAAGTCTTGTAAAATCTCGTTCACCGGTGGCCAGGAGACGAAGCAAACAAACAAATACACAGACTGGTTGAAGAGAAAGCTATATATCCTTTTTATTTTATATCAGGAATTCATTTAAAAGGGATAAAGGCTAAGACAAATGAGGGGAGCGTAATTAATGGTAACTTTATTGCTTCAGCCCATTGAAAAGGGAAGATGAATGCGTTGCTTTAGTTTTTTCTAAGTATTGATGTAGCTGTTTTAAGTAGATAAAAGCATATACTCCCTGAATAAGGCCAAAAAATATATGAACTAGATACTGAAGACCAAATTATTCAATAGGCGTTTGTGTATATATGCAATAAAGTGCATGTGGTCATGTATATTTTGCATCACGATTAGATAATAAAAAAAATGATGTAACAACTCAACAATGACATCCAAAGGCTGGGAAGAATGAAATGAACAGTGTTGCTTTAGATTCAAAACAAGGCAACACTTGGGTAGCACTAGAAAACAAAACAAAAGAAAAGAAAACAACTTTCGTCCATGGAGTAACATCCATAACTTTTGGTTACTTGTTGATTGCTATTCTCCCTGAGTTATGTCTGCAATTTCAACGGCCACATGAATGGTAGAACTGCCTTTCAGACTACTACTTACTCAGAGTTTATATAGTAAGTGAGGAGGGGACGTAGCAGTGGCGGCATATATATATATCCACAATACAGCAGTGGCTTCAAATTCTTCACTGGATATTGTCCCTGGGAGAGTAAAATTCAGTAATATATGCCTGGCTGTCTGTTCAACCGACTGCGTAAAGAGCTCTATGTTAAACCCTGGTGATCGAAACTACCATGAGACAAAATTATTCTCAAAATCCTCACACTTTTTTTCCCCCAACGCGTATTACAACAAACAACGTGTGTGTGAATCGGAATATCAGACAAGAACAAACTGTATATAGTTGAAATCCTTGTTCGAATTTATGGTTAATGACACCAACGGCCCTGCAGGGAAGTTCGAGCACTGAATACGTAACTACGACCCTACATTCTTGACATTAAGGAAGTAGTAAAATCCATTCTATTGCTACGTAACGGGATGGAGGGAAGGGTTGTCTAGGCCTCAATATCAAACCTGACCTGGAAGAATGAATGAATGAATGAATGAATGGATGAATGAATGGAAGGAGTCGTTTGAATGGCTCTTCCTCTTCCCCTTATGATGTTCGACGTTTAATAAGGATAAATCTAAAAGCGTGTGCAGTTCCTTGAAACCCTTAATAAAAGACAGGAAAGAATGCAAAGGTATAGAATTCCTTGAAAAAAAGGCAGATGTGAACCTTTTTTTATGACCTTTCATACACATTTAGACTATTATCATCTCGTCCCTTTGCTGTGGCAACAAGCTTGCGCAAGGTCATGCAAAGACTCGTAAATTATATTGCCGCTTTTGTATCATGCGTTGAAGTACTTATAAACCAGCTGAGAATCATAATTCTAGATCAGTTAAAGTCTCAAATAGACAGGATTAGTGTGTGTGTGTGTGTGTGTGTGTGTGTGTGTGTGTGTGTGTGTGTGTGTGTGTGTGTGTGTGTGTGTGTGTGTGTGTGTGTGTGAGAGAGTCTGAGTGAGTGAGTGAGTGGCGGAATGAGAGTGAGAGTGAGAATGTGAGTGAGTGGGTGTATGTTTCCGCAAGGACGTGTCTCTGTGTGCCTATCCATCTACACAAGATGCAATAAAGAGTTGCCGGCGTCCCAGCACACTTTTTAATGTCCCTTTATTTCCCCCTTTGTTTTTTTTGTGTCCGAGGCAGCCTGTTCGAGACGTTTTCCTGGTCGGCGGCGCCAGGCGAAAGATGGCATGTCTGCGACGCCCGCCATGGCAGGTCCCGATCAATTATTATATCGGATTTCAACAAACGTGACGTACAAAAGATGCCATTAATAAACAAGCAGCGGGTTCAATACACGCCACGCTTTGCACAGTACGCTATGATTTGACACAATAAGCGACTCGAGGTTTGATTTTGATTTTTTCTTTATTCTTTTGTTTTGGATGTTTTCGTGTATGGGCTTATCTATTTTTAGGGTTCATTGTACGGGGTTTACGCACAATTTGCGCTTAACTATGATAATGAAAGAATCGAGGTGACGTAAACACAAGTGACGTACAAATCAACATTCTCAAAATAGCAAAGCCTGATCAAAACAGCCCGTCCTTTCGGCAGTATTCGTTATGAACAGACGCAGAACATTCTTTGAGATTCTGGTGTTCCATGCACCATGTCCTAACCTCAAGGTGCTTTCGAGGGAGAGTCAAGTCAGCCTCATGGTCGAGGCAGCTGACTTTCCTAAAATTACCCTTAAGAGTCAATGTACCGAAGTCCCATCAAGTGAACCGCAAAATAAACTTCATTCCACCTTCGCAGCCTTCCCTCTCGACCTCGCTATAACAAACACCCCGACCGAATCGCCAGTCCCCTTAACGAAATACGGAAAAAACGAGTTGGATTTCGTTGTGTTACAAAGTGCTTCGAGTTTTTCCGTATGTGTGACGGTCGGCGCTTCGCTACGGTGTCCGAATTACCGTCGATATAAAAATGCTCTGGTTGGTTTGTCGAGCAGGAGAAAATGGCTCGGACTTTTCCCTCTGGTGTTTGTGTTCGCCGGTGACATGTCTTTAATTAACTCCAACTGATGATTGTTAAGGAAGACACCAGTTAATTCATTTATTTGTCTTTTTTTTAAGTTGATTTTTTTTTTTTTTAATGAAGAGATGGTTCATTAATTGTCTTGGTAAATATACGAGCAACTCGGCAGTTTTTGAGAAGAGAAATTGGAAGAGAAATGAGAGCGTGGAATTTTTTTAATGGACTAAGTTTTGGTAGCATGATTATACGGGGAAATTAAAGTGTTCCTTTTTTATATCTTACATATATACGCCTACCACTTTTACGGATATGAAGTGTTATTATTACTACCATCATCATTATAGTAGGCTCGTGTTTGTAGGTAGATATGTGTGTGTGTATGTTTATACTGTAAATTCCTCTCTCTCTCGCCCTCTCTCTCTCTCTACACACACACATACACATACACATACACATACACACACACACACACACACACACACACACACACACACACACACACACACACACACACACACACACACACACACACACACACACACATAAACACACACACACACACACACACACACAGACACACACACACACACACTGCATGGTATGTTCTTATCTTCAACATTAACGTGATCTTGCAGCCAAACCCTTCCTTATTTAGGTGTGTTGTATGATGATAATACGAAATACAGTAAAGTTTTCAGAGATAGTGTAATATGCGATGTACACTGTAAAATAAGGTATATAACTGTATGTCTGTGAAATACGGGGCATTTTTTCTGGCATAGTATATACGACTGTATATCTGTGAGTTATTTAGCGTAGCACCGGCTGACGGTTCTTTATTTGGCTGGATTGCAGAGTATCCATTTATAATTTCGACAGAAATGCGTGAAATAGTGAACACATATCCAAGTGATATATGGCCATAAAACTGGTTTACAAAGCTGAAATGAGAGTTTAATCTATAGGTGCCGTTCTAGGATTAAGTATATGTGGAGGTGTGGATTAAGTCTGAATAAAATTATGAGTCTATGGGTGTGGAGCTGAAAGTATGGATGTATATATTTAAAAGTGTGAGTCTATGTGTGTAAACCTGAAAATATAGATGCATATATTTAAACGTGTGAGTCTATGAGTGTTTGGATGTATATACCTAAGTGTGAGTCTATGGGAGTGAATCTTATAGACGCATATATCTAAGAGTGTGAGTCTATGAATGTAAACCTTAAAGGTGGATGTATACATTTAAGAGTGTGAGTAAGAATCTATGGGTGTAAAACCTGCAAGTATAGATGTATGTATTTAAGTGTGAGTCTATGGGAATACCTGAAAGTATGGATGCATATATATATTTAAGAGTGTGAGTCTATGGACGTAAATCTTAAAGCACAGAAGCATGAAGTTAAAAGAGTGAGTCCACGGTTCAAGGAAGAGGCTAGAGGTGTAAATGCGGGTAAGACTGACCGGCAGATGCTATACACGTTATACGCCATTGGGCAACCGAGGATGGCTCAATGTGGCCCTCTCCTTTTACCCATCTCCTCCCTCCCTCTTCCCTTTCCTTCCTCCTCCCTCCCTCTTCCCTTTCCTTCCTTCCTCCCTCTCCCTCTTTCTTTTTCATGTTAGGTTATATATGTTTTTTCTTTTTCATTTCCATTTTCACATTTACACTTACACTTACACACACACACACTCTCTCTCTCTCTCTCTCTCTCTCTCTCTCTCTCTCTCTCTCTCTCTCTCTCTCTCTCTCTCTCTCTCTCTCTCTCTCTCTCTCCTGTTCTCTTGCGCTCTTTCTCTCTCTCTTGTTCTCTTGCTCTCTTTCTCTCTCTCTTTCTCCCTCTTTCTTGCTCTCTTACTCTTTCTTGCTCGCTTGCTATCTCTATCTCTATCTCTCTCTCTCTCTCTCTCTCTCTCCCTCCCTCTCTCTCTCTCTCTCTCTCTCTCTCTCTCTCGCTCTCGCTCTCTCTCTCTCTCTCTCTCTCGCTCTCTCTCTCGCTCTCGCTCTCTCTCTCTCTCTCGCTCTCGCTCTCTCTCTCGCTCTCTCTCTCTCTCTCGCTCTCTCTCTCGCTCTCGCTCTCTCTCTCGCTCTCGCTCTCTCTCTCTCTCTCTCTCTCTCTCGCTCTCGCTCTCTCTCTCTCTCTCTCTCTCTCTCTCTCTCTCTCTCTCTCTCTCTCTCTCTCTCTCTCTCTCTCTCTCTCTCTCTCTCTCTCTCTCTCTCTCTCTCTCTCTCGCTCTCTCTCGCTCTCTCTCGCTTTCTCTTTCTCTCTCTCTCTCTCTCTCTCTCTCTCTCTCTCTCTCTCTCTC
>BOPN01000523.1:222500-227500 GCA_017312705.2 Penaeus japonicus | reverse complement strand
TGTCTATAATAATACATAGATATCACAGATATATAAGCCCATATTATGCATAACACTAATCGTATAACAAAACAGACTGAACACCTTAAAATAATTTCAATTCTCAGCATTCTCCAGCATACTTCAGTACTTCAGACATTATATTATCACTTTCTCGACATTTTCCTTTGAAGTCGCCGTGCTGAAATCTCTTCGCATGCCGCTACTTCGAAATATTCGTGAGAACTACATTGCTATGGTTTCCTCAACACGATCAAAACGGATTGGAGAGTTCCTTTTTGTGCGCTGGGTTTATGCTGTCAGGAGGTGAAATTTCGATAGCAGTGTTAGGAAGTATGTTACACGACTCTGGCAGATATGACAGGAAGAAAATGTGGAAAACGTGTCTCGTAAAATGTGCAGAGTTCCTTTTTTTTTACAGTTCTTGTCACTGACTTTGCTTTGTGTGTGTGTGTGTTTTTTTTTTCAAATACGTGTAGGGATTTTAGTTACAATCCATAACGATGTTAATGAGTTTTGTTTGTATGGACTTCTGTGCATAGTACTAATCACGCAGAGATGTGCGTGGGCAGTGGTCCGCGTCCACTTTCTTACTTTTTGTAAGAATTATTTCTAATATGATTTTATTGACATGTGACTCTGATTACACTGATAACACCAGTTGTAAACAGGACTCTTCATATTGCACATTTCTTGGAATTATGCATCTATATGTAAATTCTCAAAAGTTTACTTGAAATTGCAATATTTATGGAGTTTTCGTTGAATGGCCTTGGGACATGCCTGTCAAAAGATTGCAGGAAGGAAAAGAACGCAGGTAGCGACCGGAAAAATGGAGGACCTAAATAAACACGGTTTTCCTGAGCATGTAGGAAACACTTAAAGAGGTACGCATATGTTGTCATCCCACTTGCATTTCTTTCCTTTAATTTCACATAATTGCATAAGCAATCGCTGTAATCAATGTCACACCTGTATCAGTCACAATCTGGTGCAAATATTATTTTACGATAAGCAAGGTCACAGAGCCAATGGGATGACGTCACGGAGGCGAGGTTGTAACTGATATGCTGATAACCAGGGCTATACGATATTCCGGTAGAAGGCAAATATATTGTAAATGAGAGAATGAGCCAGGAGGTGCCAGAATTTTGGGGGCTGTTGGAGGTGTTCATTACGGTATCGAATTGCTTTGTCTTACTTAATTTAGTAAGATTGCCATTATTCTACTGCAAGTATATAGGTCTACTTTGTTAACGCATCTGCACGTTGTGTTCAGAATGAGCCCTAGTGGGAACTTATCAAAATGAGGATAAGAATAATCCAAGTTACTCTATCCTTTCGATGAGGGAAAAGCTCATCTCCCTCCACTTAATATAGTCGAGAGGAAAGAAAAGGGAAGAAAGTATAGATATTTAAGAGTAGCAGTACCAGGCACATAAGCGATATGACAGAAGGTCCTTCGCCATGTGATTCGTAAAAGTGGTGGCATTATTACCTATTCACTTGCACTATGTTGGTAATATGGAGGAGGATAGAAAGTAAATCAAATACTGTAAATAGAGCTTATTAAGCGACCACTGCAAGAACTGAAAAGTGAGGAATTCCGTTATAAGATAGGAAATATGAAGTGAAGAGAAAAGGTGATGATGCACTGGACTAAATTAACTACTTGATTTTACGTTCTTGTATTTGTGTATAGAGTACCATTACAAACTCTAAAAAAGTAAATAGTAAATAAAAGTTAATTAATGATATATCAATAAAAAAAATGAAAATGTAAGTACATGCTCATGTTGAATCATCGAAAATGTTAATCGAAGTAAGAGGCGGTATTGCCTGTAAAATAATAATACTGGTAAAATTAATAACAATAACAATTCATAAATATCTGAACAAATAACACATAAGCCAACGGGCAAAAGTTTGACAAAATCATCAAAACAAATACACGTGTTGCCTGAGTATGATTGATGTGTTGAAATCATATACTATTGCAGTGTTAAAAAGCAATTATGTGGGTTTACAGGATTAAGGAATAACACATAATAACTGTTAGAAGACTTATAAAAAATACTGTGATATCTGTTCAACTCCAAGCAATCTCTCTCTCTCTCTCTCTCTCTCTCTCTCTCTCTCTCTCTCTCTCTCTCTCTCTCTCTCTCTAATACGTAACTACACATGTATGAGCACGCTCGCACGCACGCACGCACACACACACACACACACACACACACACACACACACACACACACACACACACACACACACACACACACACTCCCAGGCAAGCGTAGATATCCATATACGTGACTGTATTAAAACTCCCAATATTGATATTCTGTTCACCGGAGTACCTCGTTAGTCACCCGAAGCAGAAAAAAAACATCACATCAGTAAACAAGACGCATCTGTATTTCGGTCTGATCGGCCCTTTGATTCCCCGAGAATGGTCGACGCACACACAATAGGCCGGGGATTTAGGGGAAAAAATGGTCGACGGCCCGCTAGCGATAGGTGGGCGGACGGTCGACGCCCGATGCCTATCAACCACTACGCCTCGAGGCTTCGCCCGACGGAGGTGTTCTTGTACTGCTTATAACGAGTTCCTTTTTCCTTCAGTGGGGTGTTCTGACTGACAGGATTTAATTACTGATATTCTGGTCTTTTAATATAATAAATTGTATTCATGTACACTCAAACGACAACGCGTCCAGGCGTACGCCCACATATACTCTTCTGTATGGGCTTACGAATTCACGGTCACACACACAGAGAGAGAGAGAGAGAGAGAGATAGAAAGTGTTTGATTTTAATTTTAATGTAACAAGTGGTTATTTACATCTCAAAAGGATGTGATAACATTAGAGAGAGAGTGAGAGAGTGAGAGAGACCGACCCACAGACCCACAAAAAAGTTGAAATCAAGAGGAATTACAGGTATGCCAGGAATTTTATCCTTTACATGGGCTGATTGTTAATCCAAGGTTATATATCCCATAACAAAAAAAGGAAGGGATAGGTAACATCTACGACAACCAACCATTAAGAAAAAAAAACAATAAAACAAGACAACAAAATCTGTCACAGAGTATCGTATTTCGTCAAAAAAATACATCAAACGCACGAATATAACACTCGAATATCAAAGGCGAGACGCGAAGTACAAGTAGCCTAATGCCAACCTCGTCGAATTCAAGACAGATTTTCTCTTTCCATATTTCCGGAGTGTCTCCAAAGCCTGCGCTGCCAGGAACAAAGCCACCCTCTGAGGATACAGACAGTAAGTACTTTTGCTCTCTCTATTCTGTTTACTGAAGGAAAATAATAGTTTCTTTTCTTCTTCTTCTTCTTCTTCTCCTTCTTGCTTTGTCTTCACTTATTCTGTGGGGACACTTTTTGTGGATTTTTTTTTTTTCCTGAGTCGATGGTGAACGGGGATGTTCTTTCGCGTCATTCAAATTCACATTTTCAACATTATCAGGATTCGAATGATCATCTTTGTTATTATTGTTCTTTGTCCTATCACTATCACTAAACAATTCATTCGTGGGCAATATCGTTAGAGTGTACAAGTTAATGCTAGAAAACGTGTAAACTAAACAAAAGGTACATTACACTCCACTATATTATCAAGCTAATTCTATATGTATTGTAGCCTATAACAGATCTAACCATAAACTAGTCAATTTGATTCACAACCAATATATTACTTTGGACATTCAATTTGTTCTATCATTATCATTACCATCATTAATTTCACCATCGTTACTACCATCAGAGTGACAAACAAAGAAAAATCAGTCAAGCAAAAAAGAAAGAAAAAAAATAATAATGGGAGGGGAGAAGTTTACATTGGCATAATTCTCATTTTCCCCTTCATTTGCCTCAAATCTTCCTCACAGCCTCAAAGAGAAAGCTGATCTAGCACTGATGTTTGTCGACAAGCGGTACAGTGTATACAGTTCCACTCGTGATATTTCCTCTGAATGTATTTAAAGACGAAAACGCCGGCCCGAATCTAATTCCGTTACAAATGCACTGAGCCGAACATGTTTTGGATTATGAAAATATTTTCTTCTTTCAATTCATTTCTAATCATCACGAATGGTGAATATATATGTATATATATATGTGTGTGTGTGTGTGTGTGTGTGTGTGTGTGTGTGTGTGTGTGTGTGTGTGTGTGTGTGTGTGTGTGTGTGTGTGTGTGTGTGTGTGTGTATAAAGAACACAGGTATAGCGTACAAAAGTTAGAGTGACAAATAATTCGTTTTAGTCATCGGAATATAGATCGCCAAAAGTTTGTAGGAAACAGTGAACATAACAATTTCAAAAGTGTAATCCATTATTAGAGACCAAGTTATGATAAAAAAAAGGGGTATTGATTATAATAGCGGTGATGTCAATGATAATAATGATGATTAAGGTGATGAAAATAATGATGGTGCTGTTGATGATGATGGTACTGATGATGGTGTAGCCGTGATGATGAAAATGATAATGTTGATGTGGATAATGATAACTACAACGATAATAAAAAAGTAATACAATTAATAAGTATCAATATTTTTTTACTACTAATACTATTACTACCATCATCATTATTAGTATTATTATTTTCATTATCATTATTACAACTATTATTATTGTTGTTGTCGTTTTCATTCTTACAAAATAGTAATGACAATAATAAGTTATACCAATATCTTACAAAAAAAAAAACAATACAAATAACAAATAATACCAAAAACAACAAGAACAAGCAATCCAGTTCATCAAAAGCCAGCTGTGCATCACGACCAAAGCCACCACAAACAACACCACAAACAACACCCTCTTTCTTATTTTCCTTCGCTGGCTTAGAAGAAAATGATGAAACCCTAATGTAGGGATCACGTCGCTCAACTTAGGATTTCTGTCCCTAATGAAAAGGGAATGTTTACTTCTCGTGGGAAATTGATTTTGAGAGAAAGAAAATTGGTACATAGTTGGGACGTT
>BOPN01000523.1:205000-217500 GCA_017312705.2 Penaeus japonicus | reverse complement strand
CCAAAACATTTGAAGCAATACAGACTACCGAAAGACTACCGAAAGACTGATAATAATAAAGAGAAAAATGTGGAATTATGACATGAAGATTAGGCATGTGAGGCGTCTGTCTGTACCATCGAGTATGAGGCTGAAAATGTGGCATGAATGTGGAATGATGTTCTATATGATATGGACAGACTTCAAAAATGTGAAGTGAACAATGAGGAAATTTGAGGATAAAAAGTGACCTGTCATAACGTTTCATATGAAGTGAGTGAGGATTCAAAAGTGTGATATGAAGAACGAGGCTAAAATACGACTTAAAAGAACGAAAAAAAAAAACATAAGAAGGATATGCAAGTTTGAACAATGTCATATGAAGCAGGAAGTTTAAAAGCTTCCAAACTTCACACGAAACTATGAAAGAAGTTCAGGTGAAAATAACAGTGACTGAACTCCAAAGTGTGACGGGAATCATTATTACCCGAGGAAGTTTCAAGGTGTGAGTGACAGAGGAGCTTCGATGAGGTACGGGGGAAGGAGACTAAGACTGTGCATAGGAAATGAGACGCGGAGTGACAGATGGAATGAGACTCTTGGTCTGAGAATCACGCTTGGCTTCAGAAAAGAATGGAAGTCGAGATGAAAGGTGAGGAGAGACAGTCGAGCTTTGGTTCAACATGATTACTGGATGAATGTGAGACATGCTGGTGGTGGTGGTGATGGTGGTGGTGGTAGTGGTGGTGGTGATGATGATGATGATGGTGATGATGATGATAATGATGATGATGGTGATGACGATGATGGTGGTGGTGGTGATGGTGATGATGATGGTGGTGGTGGTGATGATGGTGATAGTAATGGTGGTGACGATGATGATGATGATGATGGTTATGAGTTTGATTACGATGGTAATGAGATTAACATAAACGGTACAAATATGTACGAAAACACATATACCCAAAGAGAGATATAAAGATAAACATATATACACAGTACACACAACCCACACACACAGACACATACCTCCAGAGACATACAACAAACATACGAATATTCCCAGGTATGCACACAAGCAGTAACATCTACATACACATCTACTTCTCATTCCAACAGAGGGCTGAAAAGCGGGCCAACATAATTTTCCCCACATCAACCATTAGCGCCAAGTTTTATGAGCTTAAACGAAGAAAACCCCAAGTGATGTAGCGTGGGAGGAGAGAGAGAGAGAGAGAGAGAGAGAGAGAGAGAGAGAGAGAGAGAGAGAGAGCGCAAGAGAGAAAGCAAAGCAAAAATCAAGCAATCTAAAAACTTCCAATGCTTCCGGCACCTTTGCCTTCCGCCGCAACATCTCCGCATTGTCGTCAATATCGTCCCAAAAGAAGGAAAAAAATTAACACAAAAGAAAAAATCAAGGCGAAAATAAAGAGATCTAAAAATGCAAAGATAAAGCGACCCTGACGCATCGATATTCCGTTGATAATACTCTTCCGAATTCTTCCGAAGGTCGGCTTGAATCGCCCCCCAGGTGAGGCTCTGGCAGGGAAAGGAGAGGGAAAGAGGGAGGAGGAAAGGAGAAGGAAAGGTAGGAGGAGAAGAAAGGGTGTTGGAAGGGAAAAGGGGGTTAGGGACTGGGGTAGGAGGGGAAGAAAGGGTGTTGGAAGGGAAAAGGGGGTTAGGGACTGGGGTAGGAGGGGAAGAAAGGGTGTTGGAAGGGGAAAAGGGGGTTAGGGACTGGGGTAGAGGGAAGAAAGGGTGTTGGAAGGGGAAAGGGGGTTAGGGACTGGGATAGGAAGGGAAGAAAGGGTGTTGGAAGGGAAAAGGGGTATAGGGATCAGTAGGAGGGGAAGAAAGGGTGTTGGTAGGGAAAAGGGGGTTAGGGACTGGGGTAGGAGGGGAAGAAAGGGTGTTGGAAGGGAAAAGGGGGTTAGGGACTGGGGTAGGAGGGGAAGAAAGGGTGTTGGAAGGGAAAAGGGGGTTAGGGACTGGGGTAGGAGGGGAAGAAAGGGTGTTGGAAGGGGGAAAGGGGGTTAGGGACGGGGGTAGGGGAGGGGGAAGAAAGGGTGTTGGAAGGGGAAAAGGGGGTTAGGGACTGGGGTAGGAGGGGAAGAAAGGGTGTTGGTAGGGGAAAAGGGGGTTAGGGACTGGGATAGGAGGGGAAGAAAGGGTGTTGGTAGGGAAAAGGGGGTTAGGGACTGGGGTAGGAGGGGAAGAAAGGGTGTTGGAAGGGAAAAGGGGGTTAGGGACTGGGGTAGGAAAGGAAAAGAGGGTGTTGGAAGGGGAAAAGGGGGTTAGGGACTAGGGTAGGAAAGGAAAAGAGGGTGTTGGAAGGGGAGGAAAGGAAAAGAGGGTGTTGGAAGGGGAAAAGGGGGTTAGGGACTAGGGTAGGAAAGGAAAAGAGGGTGTTGGAAGGGGAAAAGGGGGTTAGGGACTAGGGTAGGAAAGGAAAAGAGGGTGTTGGAAGGGGAAAAGGGGGTTAGGGACTAGGGTAGGAAAGGAAAAGAGGGTGTTGGAAGGGGAAAAGGGGGTTAGGGACTAGGGTAGGAAAGGAAAAGAGGGTGTTGGAAGGGGAAAAGGGGGTTAGGGACTAGGGTAGGAAAGGAAAAGAGGGTGTTGGAAGGGGAAAAGGGGGTTAGGGACTAGGGTAGGAAAGGAAAAGAGGGTGTTGGAAGGGGAAAAGGGGGTTAGGGACTAGGGTAGGAAAGGAAAAGAGGGTGTTGGAAGGGGAAAAAAGGGAGGTGGGTACTGCGATAGGAGAAGAAAAAAAGGGTGTTATAGTAAATTAAACAAAGGGATGAAAAGGGCAAGAGGGTGTTAGAGGCAAAGAACCAACGAGACACTCGGAGAAAAAAGGCGCTTGACTCTACGAAGCAAAAAGGTAAGAAAATTCAGTAACGGAATAGGAGGGGGAATAGTGATACAGTTCACGGAGCAACGTGATAAGAGGAAAACCAACGAGATAAAAGGGGGAAAAGGGATAGGAGTCTACGAAATGAAGGTGTAAGAAGGGAGACAAAAGATATTTAAGTCTATGAAGCAACCGGTTAAAAGGGGAAAAAAATATGTCATATGTAGCAAGGGTAAGAAAAAAAATAAGTGTTAGAGTTCTATGAACGAAGATGATCAAGAGAGAGGAAATAAAATGGTGTTACGACCTCTGAGAAGAAATAAGGTAAGCCACTGTAAGGTGGGCGTGAGGAGAAGCTGGGCGTGTTGCTACGAGGAGAAGGAAGAAGGAAGGGTGGGTGGGGGTGGGTGGGGAGGGAGAGAGAGAGAGAGGGGATATAGAGGGCGTATGACGTGAGGCGAATATAGGTAGGCGTTAAGGCATAAAAGGAGAAATACCAAATTGTGGTGTGTGTGGAGGGGCGACGGAGGCGTTATGGTGTGGGGAAAAGGGGAGAGGAAAAAGTCTGCAGTGCTGTGGGTCCGAATGGGAGGGAAGAAAGAGTCTTTGTGCTATGGGCGAGAGGGGGGGAAATTAACGTGGACAGCATAACAGGGAGCAAGGACAATACGTGAGCGAGGACAGAGAAGAAAAAGCAACGGCAGTATGACTACTAATACAGTACCACTACCAGTAAAATAACCATGATAATCACAAAAATAACAACAATGCCCCCCCCCCCCCCAAAAAAAAAAAATAATAATAATAATAATAAAAATAAAAATAGAACAAAAAATCATAACGACAAAAACTAATAACTAAAAATAACAACAATACGATGAACCCGACTCGCCAAGAGGCCGAAGGCATCACGACAGCCACCACAACCAACCAAGACGTCGGGTAAAAAAGTCCCCTCTAGTTAGGACGCCGAGGAGCAGAAGAGAGAGAGGCAAGAGCGAGAGACCGGGAACTAGATTGTGATGAATGCGATGGTGAGAGGAAAGTGGAGTCACTATTAGAAAATAAAGAGGCAGTCGTGTTAGATCCTCCGGTAAAGTGTTGGGAGAAAGGGGTTGTTCCTCCTTCGGCGCTGATAAATGGTGGCGCAAGGAGTGAAGGATATTAGAGGGAAAGGGTTGGTTGGAGAGGTAGGCCGAGGAGGAGGGATGGAGGGATGGAGGGATGGAGGGAGAGGAAGGGAGGTGGAGGGGGAAGGGGAGAGGACGGAGGGAAGGAAGGAAGGAGGGAAAGCGTGAGTGTTTTCGTGAGTGAGTGAGTGTGCGTGTGTGTGTGTGTGTGTGTGTGTGTATATGTTGTGTTTGTTTTGGGGGGGCAATGTGTATGGATGTGTGTGCATGCACATAGGCATAAACTGTGTGTCTGTGGGAGAGAAGAGAGAGAAAGGATGATGGGTGTTAGGCAGATAAAAAAAAAAAATCTAAGAGACAGATAGTAGACAGAATAAAATCAGCCTACGATTTAAAAAAAAAAAAAAAAAAAAAAAAAAGTAAATCTCGGTATTGCAGTAACGCTGCACTTGGCCGATTAAAAAGCGAAGCATAATTGCATCACTTACTGCACCTTGGTAATAGATTGCAACACGCTCAGCTAAAGCTTGCAACGCTCTGAAACAAATACTTTGCAACAATGAATAAATCTACCATCAGATGTGGAGGGTTTGGAAGAACGTTGAAGGAACGATCGCAAATAAAAACAATTTCGATATTTTCATCAGGAAAAAAAATATATATAGTAAAGACGTGGTAATTGTTTTGACCTTTACTGAAAGCAGCGTATGAATACATTAATGTACGTCGAAAAATGAGTGTTTGTACGTGTATGTGTGTGCCTGTGGTGGTGGTGATTGTGAATGTGATTGTGATTGTGATGTGATGGTTGTGATGATGAAGATGAGGATGTGAAGAAGGATGATGGTGATTTAATGATGGTGATGGTGGCAGCAGTAAAGCCACCAACGATGATGTTGAAAATGATGATAAAAACGATAACAACAGCAACACTTGCAATAACACTATCATCACACAAAATAATATACAATAACAACAATAAAAATAACAATAACGATATCACCAAACATAACATACAAAAAAAAAAAAAAAAAAAAAAAAAAAAAAAAAACAGTAATAAAAAACAATTATGATAATGAAACATTGCACCATGAGCATTCATGACTAACTTTTTAATGCGGTCATACACTTCTGTCTGTGAACAGCCTCTATTTTATCATTATCTGTTGACCACATCCGCAGCATAACCAAGGGTTGGCTCTCTTGCATTCTCACTCTCTCTTTCTCCTGTGAAGTTCTGCACATATGCGCACATGAGGATAGATAGACTAATGAATATGCGCTTTTAAACATAGAAACACATACATACAGTATGTTTGTATATATATATATATGAGAGAGAGAGAGAGAGAGAGAGAGAGAGAGATTTGTGTGTATGTGTGCGCGTGTATATTTGTGTGTGTGTGTGTGTGTGTGTGTGTGTGTGTGTGTGTGTGTGTGTGTGTGTGTGTGTGTGTGTGTGTGTGTGTGTGTGTGTGTGTGAGGGAGAGAGAGAGAGAGAGAGTAGGACGAATTTATAGATCAATCTAGACTGAGACAGAGAGGTAGGGAATATTGAAGCACTGTCAAATAATGATTATAAAATAATGATAACAAAGGTAATAATAATAATAATAATAATAATGAAAACAATAATGGTCTTATAATTAAAAACAACAATAACAACAACAACAATAATAATAATAATAATAATAATAATAATGAAAACAATAATGGTCTTATCATTAAAAACAACAACAACAATAATGATAATAATAATAATAATAATAATAACAATAATAATAATATTAATAACAAAAACAATATAAAATGAGAATAATATCAACAATCAAAGTCAACTAATCAACCAACTTGTTGTTTAGGAAATGAGGGGGAAAGGGGCATATATAAATATATATATATAAATAGAGAGAGAGAGAAAGAGAGTGAAAGAGAGAGAGAGAGAGAGAGAGAGAGAGAGAGAGAGAGAGAGAGAGAGAGAGAGAGAAAATATCTAAATAAAGTAAGCCAGCCCCAATCTGAGATATCGCCTCCCTTTAAATATCCCCGACTGTGTTTCACTCCGCACGCCACACCATACATCAGCATCGATCGCAAAATACTACGTTTGAGAACCGACACCCTTTCCCCATGTGATTCACCAACGGCACTTGTCCCTTTCACACATGACTCTCCAAAAATACACATGAGTAAGTGGTAACACGTGTTGTAAAAGATGATAAAAAAGGATATAATAGTAATATTATAGAGGTCGTTACATTGAACAAAAAAAAAAAAAAAAAAAAAGGAAGTCGATAGACTGATAAAAAAATATATGACTCTAGGATGGATGATTCGACATGTGTCTAATTTGATGGGACTCCCTTCGACACCAAATTATTTTTGAATAATGGAGGGCGCAGCTGTTTGATATCATAATACCTTTTTATAAGAGTAAAGGAAATCTAGTAATACGTTTTCCTTTTTTCGAACAATATATCGATCTCAAAATTGTTTGACGTAAAAAAAAAGACACTGCTTTCAGTTCACGCAAATTAGGTTATATATAAACGGCTTTACGTAATACGAACGAAAATACATTCATCCCGAGTCTACATATTAAAGTTAGTCCTTTGAAGACATTCAGTTTACATCTAATTTCCCCTATTGATTCATGCTTTGAAACATTATCCCTCTTTCCTCTAATGAGACGCGAAAATGTTGGAAATACGTTAGGATTATCAGTATATTTAAAATCATGCATAATTCATATAATCCAATACAATTATCATGAATATAGCCGATCATAATGGCAATCTAAGTCCTTGTTGTCACCTACTGCTATTATTACAAAGACTGAGAGGAGGAGGAGGAAGAGGAGGAGGAGGAGGAGGAGGAGGAGGAGGAGGAGGAGGAGGAGGAGGAGGAGGAGGAGGAGGAGGAGGAGGAGGAGGAGGAGGAGGAGGAGGAGGAGGAGGAAGAGGAGGAGGAGGAAGAGGAGGAGGAGGAGGAGAGAGAGAGAGATGGGGGGAGAGGTGTTTCCCTTAACATGCTATATATAATTTCTGTTTAAAACAAGCCTTTCATAAGCTTCCAAACAAAGCACGCCTAAAAGGGCCACCACGATCTAAATTTAACCAGATCCATCGATCACCTCCCTCTCCTTCCCCCCTCTTCCCCTCCCCTACCCACTAACCCTACTTCCCTAACCCCTCGTCTATATCACCTATTTCTTTCCTAATCACTCTCCCATTTCCTCTCCCTATTTCCCTAACCCCTCTCCCCCGTTATCTCCCCTTCCCTTCCTTCCTCCCTACCCTACCCTACTATATCCTATCCTATCCTATCCTACCTTACATTATCCTATCTTATCCTACCCTATATAACCTAACCTATACTATCCTGCCCTACCCTACCCTTCCCTACTCTACTCTTCTCTAATCTACTCTACTCTATTCTACTCTACTCTACTCTACCCTATCCTACCCTAACCTAACCTACTCTACCCCGCCTCACTCCACTCCACTCCACTCCACTCCACTCCACTCCACCCCCACCCCCGCCCAACGCCTCTCCTTAAAACATCAACGACAAAAAAAAACTAACTATCTCAGGCTATGTGAAACAACCAAACGAAAAACAAAATCACAAATGATAGACTGAAACCCCCTTTGTCTTCCACACATACCGAACTCGCCCAGTTATTTTCCTGGCAAACTTTGAAACAATTTTTAGTTTAATGGGATTCTTGTCCTGAGGCTTCCAGAGCGAATATCTCTCGCAAGATGGAGAGAGAAGTCAGGCGAGAGGAAGAAGTGGGGGGAGGACAAAAAGAAAGAGGGGGATAAAAAAAAGAAAAGAAAAAAAAATGTTAATATAAAAGGTATGAATACGGACGGGTATACTGAAAGAGGGAGGAGGGGGAGGAGGGGGTGGGGGGTGCGAGAGGTGTATTGCAGAAGATAGCACGTTTGTCTTTTGGCTAACTTTGCTGGTTAGTGACGGTGGGGATTCAGTAAAAATATTAATAGAGTAATAATGATATTGATTGGAAGATTAATAATAATCGTTATGATGATATAGTGGTGATGATGCTTATGGTGATGATGATGATGATGATGAGTACGATTACAGCTATTACTAATACAAATAATCATGATGATGTTAACAATAGTAATGATGATAACACTAATAATCTAACAAAAGAATATAATTTTCGTGTTCTCCAACCTCTATACTTTCTGTTTTACTTTATCCACTGGTTCTTTCCTTTTATCATCTGCATGCACTTACCCTCTTCGCTTTCATTTCTAATCCAATTCATTTTACCTCCCTCTTTATTTTGATTCTATATTTTCTGTTCTGCTAACCCACTATGGCTACTGATTTTATAATAAAATTCACTACAACTGATATCACGAGATAATTATCATTAACACTAACAATAAATTATCACGAACATCAAAGCCATCATTATCCTACTCATCATAATCTCCATAATTAATTTTATTGTTGATGGTTATAGCATCACCTTTATCATTATCCTTATCCTTATAATCTTCATCAATATTCATTAGTGTAATAGCTATCATTATCATTATTATCATCATCATCAACTTCAGTGTTCACAGTTACCACCAGCATTGTTATTATCAATGTTACTGTTGCCATCAACATCAGTACTAACATTGAAGTCAATAGTATTAGTGGTATTGTTACCATCACCTCCATATCAATGTTACTATGATCAACATCAGTGTTATTACCCTAAGTCTTATTGTTATCATTAGGATACGTAGTATTGTCATCATCATCATCATTATCATCAGTGTTATCACCATCACATCATCATGACCATTAACATTAGTGTGTTATTGTTATCATCATTATCAACGTTAGTATTATTTGATCATCAGAAATATCAGTGTTATAGTTATTATCATAATCATTAGTGTTATCGTTATCATCCTCAGCAGCAATGTTATCATCACCATCCGTGTTATTAACATCATCAGCAGCAGTGTTATCATCACCATCCGTGTTATTATCATCATCATCAGCATCATTGTTATCATAAAAGCAACATCAGTGTCCTTACTAACACCATCCTCAGTATCTTCATCACCATCATTGGTATTTCCGCTGTGATTTCTACAACCATTACTACTATCGTGACAGCTTGCTTCCTTTTCCTCCTCCTCCTCCTATTTCCTGTGTTATCATCCTCCTGCAATCACCGTCTGAGGCCGCATGATGTCCAAAGGAGACGGAGGAGGAGGGGAAGTGAATGCCCCCCCCCCCCTACTCCCCACCCCCACCCCTTATTGACCGTCTTGCCACAGGATACAAAATCTTGCCACGGAACATAATCTTAATATATACAACAGAAGCGTCTGAGGCAATGAGGCCGAGTACTAAAAAATGAATAATTCAATATCGACGAATAATGAATAGCGAATACGGCAAAAATATGCGTTAGCACAATGCGGTATTCACCCGGCAGAACAAAGGCCATGCAATCGGAAACACACAGCTGTGTTAAGGACAAAACCCTTATTAGACGGAATACTTCACCACAATACCTCGGTCATATACGCATTGATGGAGGACAGTGTATCCGACTGTGCCAGTGAAGGTGGATGACCAGATACACTGCAGGATCTGCCACCTTCCTCGGCAGCAGAACGTATTACCGTGCTATATTTGAACCATCATAAACAAACGGCAAAGTTCAGCTGCTGTCTCATTTCCATATCCTGTTATCCAACCTCCGGTTATCTAACCATGGGAGTTGCTCGGGAGACATGGCATGGGGCACTTCGGTATCCTCTGCGACAAGTGCACACAAACCAAAATAAAAGCGAAGAACAAAAATTCTCTCGTCACTCTTCCCCAAGGCGAGAAGATCGCGGTTTCCATGGCAACTTTGGCGTCACAACTGATTGCCAGATGCCGCAACATTAAATGCACATTCCTAAGATCTTGCGCAATACCCTTTTAATATTTGATCAATATAAAAATAGTGTTGCCGTTCCCGGTAAAGATTTCGTATAAACTATTTATATAATGAGATCAAGGAATATGTAACATTCCCCCAGCAATTTGGCAACACTCTTGGGACTCTACAGGTCGTGTGAGCGGCCTAACATGTGAGGGTAAGTGACAGCGCTGATAATTCCCTCTGATGTAACAGGCGGAGCAACGCACCTCTCTTTCTCTGCCCTCCATTGTTGCTCTCTCAACACCGCACGCTGGGACTCCACATGCAGACCTAGTCACTGAAGTCCTGAATTCGGAATCCATAAGAAAATATAGTCTTTCTCATGGCTGACGGCAACCAATGCACAAACAAAGTCAACACTGGCATTCTTAGCTTCAAGTTGCCACTTCAGCCCGGCGTGGCCCACACTTGGCACCATCATAAAGTCTTCTGCCTTCAAGATCTGAAAGTTGCAGTCGGGAAGGTCCTTCGGGTGATCAATCAATTATTCTACGTTGTCCACCCCGGCGACTGACGCCTCAGACATACGAGTCTATCGCTTGAATGTCAACGGATCTGTATCCTGGAGGTCACTACGACGACCGGCTGTCATGTACCCAGGTCAATATTGATGCTCTAGTTCCGCCTCATTCTCAGCATCACTCTCGCTCTCCTCTCGCCCTCTTAGCCGTGGTCTTCATCTTGGTGTCCTTCGGTTTTCATCCGACTGCCTCCACGTCCTGTCTCTCACCCTTCAGCATGTGTCCCCCTCATTCGCTTCCTCATATCGCGTTCCCTCATTCTCTCGTCCTCACCGAATGCCCTAATCCCCTTAATCGCACTATATCCTCTCTCTCTCTCTCTCCCTCTCCCTCTCTCTCTCTCTCTCTCTCTCTCTCTCTCTCTCTCTCTCTCTCTCTCTCTCTCTCTCTCTCTCTCTCTCTCTCTCTCTCTCTCTCTCTCTCTGCCTAATCTTCATAACGCATCCCTACTGTCCTCTCTCTTCTCTTCTCTTCTCTTCTCTTCTCTTCTCTTCTCTTCTCTTCTCTTCTCTTCTCTTCTCTTCTCTAAATATATATCTATATACATTTATATATCTTTCTGTGCCTCTCCCTCGCCCTCTTCTCTCCCTCCCCCTTTCCTTTTTTTCTTCCTTGACACTCGCCTTGCTGGTGGCTCAGTTTCTCATTCTAGCTCATCACTTTCTCTCGCTCTCAGTAAACTCTCCTCTGCACCATTGATGCGCTGCAACATTTGTCTTGCAATAACAACGCTGTATCGCTATGAAAAGCCCCCGCGCTCCGTGTCCAGACCCACACTGGCACGTTGTTATATAGTTATGAACAGCGTAAAAGTACCTCCGGGTTAGTTCATTATGAACACTCCAGCTGAAAGTTTTAATTTGCAATGAACATTTCCGTAGCCTACGGGCAATGTTGGGAGAGCGTTGAACATTTTCCGTGTTTCCAGGATACAGCTGCATCAATATCCAGTCTGGGAGGGCGGTGCACCGTTTTATTGTTTTGAAGGGCTCTTGAGTATTGAGAACAGAGATAGCCTACACGGAACTCTTCCAGCTTCCTGAAAAAAAGGCAATATGTATTCTACGGTTCTGAAAAATGCCGAGGGGTTGTGGATTGAGGCATACTGCTATGAACAGTTCTAGAATGATGAGAACAGAGCCAGACTGTTGTAACACCGACAACTCTGCTCGACCTTAAAGGTGATAGATTAAATTATTTCTCCGGGTTGGGAAGGATTAAGCGCCGCCGACTCTGAATATCATGACATATCAGACATCCTTTTATCATACGTGTTTAACCTTCAACAGGCTCCTCTATCTATAACCAATTAAATCTCACGGGCAAAGAAAAACGACCATCTCTTTAATACGATTATGATGGTTTTTTTTTTTGTTTGTCTTTTTGTTTTTCTTCTTCTTTGGCACAACCTTGGCACTCGAAAAGAAAAAGTCAATACTCCTCAGCCATGTTTTATTCTGCAAGAACACTCTCTCTCCTCTTTCACAATGCGTCTCGCCTTCAGAGCACTTTATTCCTCTAACAGAACTTAACTCTTTGACGAAGCGCAACACTTTCCACAATATTTTATTCTGTTGAAGCACTCCACGCTCCTTCACAAGCTCCTCCTCTTTAACAACACTTAACTCTTCCACCGCACTTTTCTCCCCGGCGGGAACAAATGGCTCTCTGAAGGCATTCTGCTAATTATCCGCATTGCTCTGTTTAACAGTACCTCCATCCACGAAACGGCTCACCACTTAGCGTGCATTTGTCCTTCCCTTGGTGATCTGACTGAACAGAATGACATTTCTTCATTGGCGCCACTTTTCCGTCTTCACTTAAGGTTGCTTTTCGCCTGTGCTGATCTCTGCGGTTATTAGTGTTATCATGGTATTGGTATGATTATCATTGATGCGACTGTTGCTATTTTCATCTTTGTTGCGTTGGATGTTTTTGTCATTGTCATTGTCATTATTATCATCATTGTTGTCATCTCCATTATCGTTATTATTTAAATTATTATTTTCATTCATCCAATTGTTACTGTTATTATTGTT
>BOPN01000523.1:185000-192500 GCA_017312705.2 Penaeus japonicus | reverse complement strand
CAACTAATGAAACAGTGACTCGAAATGAAGATCATCTCGAAGGGAGTGATTGCGGCGACGGGGACGGAGGGAGGGAGGGTGTGTGACACGCTCTACTCCCCCTTATGGCGGGCCCCTCATAGCCCCCAAGCTGGCGGGGTCGGGGGTCCTTCATGCTGGCTGGCAGGTTGGGGTCCTCCTCCACTTCTTCCAAGCGGGACGGGACCTCCATCACCGTCGTGCGTTCCCTATGTGATCGCGTTCGTTACCTCCGACCTTTCCCCCCCAAACGGTATAAGGCCAGAGTGCAATGTCGCCTGTTTATGGCGCAGCTTAGGCTGTTGACTCAGTGTTAATAACACGAAAAGTCAACAGTGTTATAGCGACCAATCTAGTCGCACTTCCATACTACCCACATGTATTGTACCCACAATGACACTTCGTACATCCCCAATGCTCATTCAAGTTCAATCAAAACACCGACTGCATTACGACCTAAGAGGCATTATTATCCACACGCCCGACTCGCCTGCGCTGTCACACCATCTAAATGGACGCGTGTATATTGACGTTGCACCGATCATATCACTCGCAACAAGCACAGAAGCCTGTGTCCTTGTCTGAATCCGAACCCGGTGTATCAAGTAACTCCTGCTCGACGCCCGAGTCAGATAAAGAACGACACAGCATCGGGCCGCATGACTTACATACACGCTAAGTTATATTGGCATCGGGGTTGCCATAAGCATAATGCCCCGTTCCTGGCTCATGTCAAGCCACCGAACATGAAGCCCTTGCGACGGGCATCCAAGACGGGTGTCTTTGGGTTCCGCTTAATGGAGGCGATCCATTGAATTTCCACTTGTTTGACATTAGGCAGTGAGGGTCTAGTAGTGGTACTGGTAAAATGGCTTTGGGCTGGAGACACTGGTTCATTCATTCTTGTTTTGTCACTTGGCGAGTTGCCAGGCTGGTATTATACGATGGGTATCTTGTTTATAAGCTGTAGGAAGGTGACCAGCGAAGAAAAGGAACAAAACAAAACGAAAAAACAGAACACAAGCAATATATCGAGTCATACTCCAGTTCTGCTTTAGAAAGCACATGACTATTTTGTATATACAGATTTTACTTCTTTGATCATGTTCAACATAGTGGGCGTCATTTGCTCGACCAGCAAGCTAAGTATTCTGTGCTTGAAGCCGCACAAACAATACACAAACGCATGCATGATTCAAGATACTTACATATACAAGATTCATTAGCGCGCTGATCTTTCCCAACACCAGCACTGCTTATCCTTGTGTTGCTTTTATGTCATCAGTGTAATCTTTGCCATAACGTCGTAATTGCTCTGACCTTGAGAATAATACACACTTTCCTACAGACACGCACAGGCTGAAAGAGCACATACGGATACACAGAAGTACCTTCTGAAATTCGCTACAGAAGGAGAAACATATACAGCAAATACATTAACAAAGGCGTCGAAAATGATGTACACACATACGGTACATCATCACAAGTCCACTTGAATACCACCTAAACCCTATTCCACAAATAAGCTAAAAAAATAAATAAAAAAAATCCGAAATGACGACCCTGATAAAAGACAATTCTCACGACACTGAAAATGACCTTGCAAGTCTGTCATCCCTCAAAGAAAGAAAAATAATCGTCGTTAAAAAGGAAAATGTGTTTAAAGGAAAATTGATAACCTGAACTTCGAAGCGTCATACTATTGGTTATCCTGATCGATTTACACATAAGCCTCCCTCCCCCTACACACGAATCCATACAGGCACGCACGCACAAGCAAAATCCGAAACGCTTGAATAACAAGAGGGGGGGAAGGGGGGAGGGAGGGAGGGAGGGAGAAGTAGAGAGAGAGAGAGAAGTGGGAAGAGAAAAGAGAAAGAGAAAGAGAGAGAGAGAGTTCAAATTCAAAAAATCAAAAATATAAAATACATTTATTCCTAATCTACATTTAATTCTACATCACACTCCACTTATACTTCCGTTTATTCGCAATGTACGTGAGTTCTGTATTACACCCTAGGGCAGTCTAATTTTTTGGAAAATAATAATGAATGATGATGGATTGATCCCTGTCTATCAAACAGTGGATTATTGCAAATCAAATCTTAGGTCTTATTTTCCCTGTTCAAGTTGTCGCGTTTTTTGCTCTGGCTTTTGCATAATGATGTTGAATTCATAAATGTACTTACAATTAAAAACAACAACAATCGTTATCGTAATGATTATAACAAAGCAAACTACTGCTACTGTTACTGTTATTAAATATTATGATTGTAATGAAAATACCAAATAAAAACAATAACGATAAGTTTTATTACAAGGTCGATAATGATAGTGGTAATTACCATAACAATTATAATGATAACAACAACTACAAAAAATAACAACAGAGGCAATAATACTAAAAGAGAAAAAAAACAGTAACAATCACATAATGATAACGAAGGAGGAGGAGGATCATGATGAATAAAATGAAAAGAAAAAAAGAGGTTAAAATAAACCATCAAAATACGCAACAATTCTCTCCGAAGAATATCCACATCAACCAGAAAACAAGCAACCACGAAAACCACGAAGCCAAAAGAAAAAAAAAAAAAAAAAAAAAAAAAAAGATAGAGGAGATTCACCGTCTTGATCAAAGGAAAGGAAGAAATTGAACGTGAAGTTGCAAGCAGAGGCAAAAGCAACAACACCGTCACGCATGCATCCCCTGCGAGGACGACCGAGTGAACTGGACAAGGAGGAGAGTGGACTAACTCGCTCGCACACCGAGTTCCTTGTTCAGAGCGAGCGGCCCTTCAGGTGATACGCCAAGTTATGTGCTTCTCGAGTCGAGTCTCAGGGGCCAACAACCTCGAGGGGGAGCGGGGTGGAGGGAGGGAGGGATTTCAAGTGCTGCTTCGCTGTCCCTTAAATTCCTCGGCTGTGAGGAATTTCGCGGCGTGGGTCTAAATTATCTTAATATTCCGTGTGAGTATTCTGTTGCTTGCTCTTGCTTAAAACTTAGGAATGTCAGCCTAGTTATTTCACTTTGCTACGTCAGCTTGTGAATATATCAGAGGACGTCATTCCACTTCCCTCTAAGTTTGTGAATACCATTCGAGTGATTTCATTTCATGTCATTTCGCAGTGTAAGCCTCTGGATATTAGCCGAGTCATTTCACTTTCTTGTGTAAACTAGAGCACATCACCGAGTCATTTCACAATTTGAATGTCCGAGGGTGTGATTGCCTGACCCCTCGCCCAAGTCTATCCCTCACACTGCCTCTCAACACACACGGCATCGCGGCCACCCTTGATGGTGAATATTCAGTGAGCTGTTTAATGAATTGTTTAGTGATGGAGTCTTCAGCGTTTTTTTTTTTTTTTTTTTTTTTTTTAACCCTATCCCTGAATTTTTGTAGCGAGGACAGGAGGGGAAAGTCGGGGCCGTAATTTCGACAGCTTATTTATGAGCGAGGTTACGGCACAGTGAACCGAGGGGAACCGAACCATGGCTCGCCCTGTCTCAGTCTGCGTCATAGGGGTGGGTATGTTGCAGCATATTTATGTGACAGTAATTTAAGAGACAGATAATACAAAAAATGAAGATGCATCATCGGCCCAAAAACCTAAGGCCTTCGGGTTAAAACGAAAGGCGTGTTGTAGTAATAGCTTATTTTAGTAATAGAAATAAGTATTATTATTGTATTATAGTCCAAGCGGTGGAAGAAATAGCTTATATCACAAATTTATACAGATAGAGATAACTGCTAAAAGGCTGGAATTATAAGCAAGACGTGATAATACATCTGAAAGTAAGACAATAATCAAAGATTTTCTATCACAGAAATGAATGATACAGAAATAACAACGTACTGCGCTGCCACAGTCCCTCCTCCTTCCGTAAAGACCCGCCCCTCCGATCGGCTCGCCCCCCCCCCCACCCCCCCCCCCCCCTCCGTAGCAAGCATTCCGCGTCGAGGAGGCCACTCGACAATTCCGCCGATGGCCACAGTGACGAAGTTGGGGAGGCACGCCGGCGCTCACCTCCGTCGGAAGTACCTGCCGGCCGGAGAACTTAACCCCTCCCCTCCCCTCCCCTCCCCTTCCCCTCCCCCTCCCCCCGGTAAAGTCTCCGAAGTTCGCGAGCTGAGGGAACCACATTAAAACTCCTTGGGGCATGAGGTCCTCGCCGTGGATCTGCCCGACCTTTAGACCTCCGGGGAACTCATTAACCGGATAGGATTATCCTGAGAGTATGTCCCATCCCGTCCCGCCGCCATTTTCATTTGCAAAATGAGGGACGCTTTTTAACCGAATGGATTGAGGAGAGGGAGGGAGGGAGGGAGGGAGGGAGGAAGGGAGGAAGGGAGGGAGAGAGAGAGAGAGACAGACAGACAGAGAGAGAGAGAGAGAGAGAGAGAGAGAGAGAGAGAGAGAGAGAGAGAGAGAGAGAGAGAGAGAGAGAGAGAGAGAGAGAGAGAGAGAGAGAGAGACAGACAGAGAGAGACAGACAGACAGACAGACAGAGAGACAAACAGAGAAATAAAGAAACAAAGAAAGGATCCCCAAACACAACACAAGACATCACCTTAACCGAAAGAAAAATCACGGACACACACATCGTAGAGTAACACAGAACCCTCCCATGAATAAGCCAGAGTGAATAAGTGAATGTTTAATAAATATATCGAACATCGCTTCTGCCTCGTGCATGAAACGGCCTTTGTTAAGCAATTTTCATCAGGGCAGGAACATTCCACCCAACAATGACATTCATTCAGTAACTCGTCCTGGTTTCCGAACCTACTTATCCAGCTGATTGCCAGAGTTTGTTATTTATATAATTTCTGTTTAAAAATTCTGACTGTCACGTGTGTATGCATGTGCGTATCTACATACAGGCAAGCGTAGATACAGATTAGAAACGCATACATAAATTGGGAGCAGATCAACAGACAGACAGACAGACAAAAGTGAGGGAGAGAGAGAGAGATAGGGAGGGAGGGAGGGAGAGAAAGCGGTTGGGAGAAAAATGGGGGAGGAGAGGGGAGTAAGGATATAGGGGAGATAAATATTGAGAAAAAGGAGAGATAGATAGTGAGAGACAGAGGGGGAGGGAGGGAGGGAGGGAGGGAGGGAGGGAGGGAGAGAGAGAGAGAGAGAGAGAGAGAGAGAGAGAGAGAGAGAGAGAGAGAGAGAGAGAGAGAGAGAGACAGAGAGAGAGAGAGAGAGAGAGAGAGAGAGAGAGAGAGAGAGAAAGAGAGAGAGAGAGAGAGAGAGAGAGAGAGAGAGAGAGAGAGAGAGAGAGAGAGAGAGAGAGAGAGAGAGAGAGAGAGAGAGAGAGAGAGAGAGAGAGAGAGAGAGAGAGAGAGAGAAGAGAGATAGAAGAGAGAGAGAGAGAGAGAGAGAGAGAGAGAGAGAGAGAGAGAGAGAGAGAGAGAGAGAGAGAGAGAGAGAGAGAGAGAGAGAGAGAGAGAGAGAGAGAGAGAGAGAGAGAGAGAGAGAGAGAGAGAGAGAGAGAGAGAGAGAGAGAGAGAGAGAGAGAGAGAGAGAGAGAGAGAGAGAGAGAGAGAGAGAGAGAGAGAGAGAGAGAGAGAGAGAGAGAGAGAGAGAGAGAGAGAGACAGACAGACAAACAGAGACAAAGAAAGAACGAGAGAACGATAAAGGAAAAGACAGAAAGTGAGAAAGAGCGAGAGAGAGAAGAGAAGCGAAAGAGAGAGAGCGTTAAAGGAGGTGGAATGGGGTGTGGGATGAAAGTAGGAAGAGGAGAGCGAAGGCACAGACGGTAGTGCGTGTGCTTTAAAGTGCTGTATAATCGATGAAGCACATGGAGTCCTGATATATCAACGGGACAAAGAAATTCCTCGATCAAAATTCATGATATGAAGCCTTCCGACTCTTCTGTCACTGCAGAGATAGAACACCGTTCAAAACAAGCACTGTTGCAAGCCAATTTCCTGCAACAAGAGATTACAAGGTTGGCAACACTGGCGGAGGCGGGCTCGGGGCCCTAGGCTCAACAACAGCCGCCAAGTGTGCAGCATTGATTTAGCAATTTCCTGTACAAGTTCATTTATTTGGATAGATTCGTATCGGTTTCTGCACTTGGCGTGGCTACCGGGTTGCAGGTTGCAAGTTCACGCACGAACATAACTAATCACCAGTGAGGTAACTTGACCCATAGTTCTCACTCATGAATAACTTCAGCTGCGGCCACTCGGTTCCAGACTCACGCCTTAACGAAGTTACTTTCAGGCACAGGTATCCCGCACAATGCTCACTTTAAGGTTCCTATTGTTTTCATTAGGCAGCTACATAATCCCTTCTTTCGTATGCATTTCCGTGTGCAAGACCGTGAATTAACACGTGAACGTACCATTATGTTGCAACAACGATTATCACCGTTGCTACTGTTGGGTATATTGCCATAAAGTGTAAGAGCGTGTTTTGCTTCGAATAAAAGAACCGACCTTTGCCTTTATTACGTGCTCCCTTTCATTACCGTATTCGATTATGAATGAAACATGAGCTGTTGTTTATTACGTGGATTACTTACATGCGTATGTGTTAATGACTATGATGTATGGCAACATTTTGTGCCATACGGACATCAGCCTGTCATAATGTTTGCCATATGGGTTGGTTATGCCTGTTTTTCTCATATTCTAGCTCTCTCAGAGGATTCTCTCTCTCTCTTCTCTCTCTCTCTCCCTCTCCCTCTCCCTCTCCCTCTCCCTCTCCCTCTCCCTCTCCCTCTCCCTCTCCCTCTCCCTCTCCCTCTCCCTCTCCCTCTCCCTCTCCCTCTCCCTCTCCCTCTCCCTCTCCCTCTCCCTCTCCCTCTCCCTCTCCCTCTCCCTCTCTCTCTCTCTTCCCTTTATAGTTTCCTTCATTGTCCAACGTCCACTGCTATTTCTAAGTACACTGTTATCGCAGGCTTCGTGGACAAACCTTTAGTGCCCACGCATTTTGTTATCACTTTCGTAGATAACCTTTCGAGTGGGCTAATCTTTCAGGAAGCGAGGCAAGTGCTCTTGGATGGCTGCAGATAGCACTCCCTTCTATCACGTAGGGCAAACAGGTCTTATCGTTTCCATAATTTCCGTAGTTCCACTTCAGTACTTGCCAAGATGATCGAGAATCTCCGGAGGAAGCTCGCCGTCATTCGATAAGGAAACTATCATCTTTAAAAGACACTTGTGAGAAAAAAAGAAAGATCTAGAAGCCGAGGACCATACCAATCAGCATGAACTTCGAACAAAACTAACAATAGGTTAATGTTCGCCAATGAAATTCAAATCGAAAAACCTGCCTACGACCCCTCTCTCCATTCAGCATCGCGTATTGGAATACCAAGGCTATCGAACTCAGATCTGGTATCAGGGTCCAGTCATTCTCCTCTTTCTTACTTCCGGGCGCATTTCCCCGTGGAGTTTTGCTTGTCTTTCAACTGGAATTAAATGCCTTCTAAGAAAATCCTCAAAAAGGTCTTCATTGC
>BOPN01000523.1:160000-162500 GCA_017312705.2 Penaeus japonicus | reverse complement strand
GAGCAAGGTAATAATGCAATAACAATTTGATTCTCTAATCTTCCCGCCATTAAGTGAATGATCTAATCCATCGTCTTTCAAGTTTGCTTTTGTATCAATATCGATATGCACTTCGTATATATATACTGTATGTCACTATATGTTTATATACTGCATATGTGTGTATATGTACATACACAAACACACACACACACACACACACACATATGTGTGTGTGTGTGTGTGTGTGTGTGTGTGTGTGTGTGCGCGCGCGCTCTCTTCACTCCATCCAACAATAAGCTTTCAAAATACGGATCCCATCCCCTAGAACTCTGCTAAAACTCGACCTCTCGCCAAACAAACTCGCACATAATACCCTGACTAAGACACAAGGTGTTTCCAAATTCTTACGAAATTCACCGCCGGACTCAGTAATCCCAAGAAAAAAAAAGAGAAAAAAAATTGTACCATAATAACGTTCAGCCAAAAGGATATGAAAGATGATTAACGCCACTTGAAATTAACTGCGTCCATCCCATTAACACAACTTCAAGCAAACGCCACTTAAAATGACGCATCTCACGACAAACGCAAGCTGAGCAATTCCCCTCCCCCCTCTTTTTTTTTTTTTTTTTTTTTTTTTTTAAGCCTCATCCTTCTGCTGCCGCTGCTTCAAGTGCACCATCGATGCATGAATCAACACCTCCGGTAATCCACTTAAGTAACCGACATCCTGTAACAAGAACCGAAAACTCAACATCCAGGTTGACAGCAACGACAAAAATCACACACGAAATAACATTTTCTCTCGGCAGAGTTACGGAAAAATGGCGTTTTCGTGTTTCTTTTCGGTCACCTTTTTCACAGGTGTAATTTCTATTGTGAGGCGAACAATAACGTCATTACATGATTGGGAGAAAAAGAGGGAAAGGATCTACATCACAGTTATTGGTTCTTGCGCTTCCCTCGGCGAAAGATTTTCTGCAGTCTTCCGTGCTTTTATATGTGTGTTTGTGTTTGTGTATATGTATAGGTATGTATGTATGTATGTGTATGTATGTATATGTATGTATATATATATAAATAAATATAGATAGATAGATATAGATAGATAGATAGATAGATAGATTGATAGATAGCTGGATAGATAGCTAGATAGATAGATAAATAGAGAGAGAGAGAGAGAGAGATGGATGGAAATATAGATAGATAGATAGACAGATAGATATAGACATCATATATATATATGTGTGTGTGTGTGTGTGTGTGTGTGTGTGTGTGTGTGTGTGTGTGTGTGTGTGTGTGTGTGTGTGTGTGTGTGTGTGTGTGTGTGTGTGTGTGTGTGTGTGTGTGTGTGTGTGCGTGTGTGTGTGTGAGTGTATGTATAATAACCCCCCTCACACCACAAACCCGCATCCCCCCATCCCCCCTCCCCACACACACACACATCTCCCCTAGACGCGCCTGGGTCCGGGTCCATCTTCGTATTTAGGGTGATATACAGCCTATGGCCCCCCGCAGTGTATATACAGCCGCGTATAACCAGTGGAGACTAGTGGATGAAAGAGAAACCCGTGTCATAAAACCATCGGCCAGGACAGGGGAGCGGAGAAACGACCCCGTGGCACTACCTTCCAGACGTCTCCCCAGGTAGTACACGGCGGGCCAACGGTTCTCAGGGGACACATACGTGGCATGGAACACACACGCTGCACAACACACGCTGGAACACACGCTGCACAACAAACGCTGGAACACACTCTGCACAACACCCGCTGGAACACACGCCCACGTCTGGGTGGCGCACTCGCGACGCTGTGTGGCCGGGAATGGTGCTGATATTTATGATGATGGTGGTGATGATGGTGATGGTGATGGTGATGATGATGATGATGATTTTAGCCAGAGTAAATTTAAATACAATTGCGATGACAACAACAGCAGCAAAAATCAACCTCTAGAAACACAAAGAATAATAATGATAACAACAACTTAATCATAGGAATTAGTGATACGGGGAATGACATACCTTGCACACAGCAACACACATCGTAACACTCTCACATTCTAAGTATATATATATATATATATATATATATATATATATATATATATATATATATATATATATATTCTGTATGTCCTTCTTCCCATGATTGACATTAACATCAACATCCAATAACTATCATTTCTACCGTTCACACATCTAGTCTAAAATCAACCTATTTCAACACCCCTATTACCCCCCTTAATAAAAAAAAAAAAAAGTGAGACAGGAAACAACGGAAGAACGAAGACGAATAAAGAAAAAAAAAAAAACGAACAAAAAACATGGCCAAGATCTGTGTGCTAAAATTAGCGAAGATCCCAACTGACGTAGCGTTTATTTGCTAAAACTTGTTTGTTTACAATGAGCGGCGGGTTCGACCCTACCTGCTACCGCCTCAGCTAACGTTAATTTTACAAATAGCTTCATCTACTCTTGAGGAAATGTTTTGGGAGGTGAGGATTATAGACGTAC
>BOPN01000523.1:130000-132500 GCA_017312705.2 Penaeus japonicus | reverse complement strand
AGAGGCAAGGAGGAGAGGAGAGAGGGGAGAGAGAGAGGGAATGGAGAAAGGGGAGAGGCAAGGAGGAGAGGAGAGAGGGGAGAGAGGGAGGGAATGGAGAAAGGGGAGAGGCAAGGAGGAGAGGAGAAAGGGGAGAGGCAAGGAGGAGAGGAGAAAGGGGAGAGGCAAGGAGGAAAGGAAAGAGGGGAGAGAGGGAGGAAAGGAGAAAGGGGAGAGGCAAGGAAGAAAGGAGAAATGGGAAAAGGAGAGAGAAAGAGAAGGAATGGAGAAAGGGGAGAGGCAAGGAGGAAAGGAGAAAGGAGAGAGAGGGAATGGAGAAAGGGGAGAGACAGAGAGGGAAAGTAGAAAAGGGAGAGACAGAGAGCGAAAGGAGAAAGGGGAGAGACAGAGAGGGAATGAAGAAAGGGGAGAGACAGAGAAAGGGAAAGGAGCAAAGGGAGAGACAGAGAAAGGGAAAGGAGCACAGGGAGAGACAGAGAAAGGGAAAGGAGCAAGGGGAGAGACAGAGAAGGAAGAAGGAAGGGGAGAGGCAGAGAGGGAAAGGAGAAAATGGAGAGACAGAGAAGGAAAGACGAAAAAGGAGAGAGAGAGAGAGAGGGAAATTAGAAAAGGGAGAGACAGAGAGAGAAAGGAGGAAGGGGAGAGGCAAGGAGGAAAAGAGAAAGACAAAAAGGGGCAAGGAGGAAAGGAGAAAGGGGAGAGAGAAAGAGGGGAAGAAGAAAGAGTGTATGTGTGTGTGTGTGTGTGTGTGTGTGTGTGTGTGTGTGTGTGTGTGTGTGTGTGTGTGTGTGTGTGTGTGTATATATATATATATATATATATATATATATATATATATATATATATATATATATATATATATATATATATATATATATTTCATATATATATATATATATATATATATATACATATCTATATATATACACACACACATATATAATATATATATATATATATATATATATATATATATATATATATATATATATATATATATACATATATGTATATATATATGTATATATGTATATATATATTTTTTTTCTAAAGATGTATTGATGTTCCATGCTCGTGTAAATATATTAGGACAAAATTGGGCAAGTAAACTAGCAGCCGTTTACTTTTAAAATTGAGAAAACTTAGTGTCTAACTTTCGTATTGTGCGCGCGTTTGCGTGCGTGTGTGTGTGAGTGTGTATGCGTGCGTGTGCGTGTGCGTGTGCGTGTGCGTGCGTATGCGTATGCGTGTGTGTGTGTGTGTGTGTGTGTGTGTGTGTGTGTGTGTGTGTGTGTGTGTGTGTGTGTGTGTGTGTGTGTGTGTGTGTGTGTGTGTGTGTGTGTGTGTGTGCAGGTGGGCGGACGTGTTCGTTCGTATGAGCCCATGCGTCGGTGCGGGCTACGTGCGAACGCATTCGACCACACTCAGCCTAACCCCATCCGCTTCGAAAACAAATCCACCCCCATTCAAGAAAGCATTAGCGCCGCCTCAGCCGCCTCAGCCGCCTCAGCCGCCGCTGCCGCCGCCGCCGCCGCACACTCGAAACGACGCATTCCAAACAGCGCCTAACGATAAACCAACAGATTCCCTCCTGGAACACATCTCTCTCTCTCTCACCTTCGCCGCCAGGATATTGATTTCAGGATCGACAACATACGTGCGTGTCCCCCATGGCAGTTTCTGCACACTGCCCGACCCCAACGACCTCATAGCGCCCTTTTCCCCATTCACTGTTTTCAGCGAGTGGATGTGAGCCTTTGATGTGAGTGCGGTTGTAAGGGTGAATTAATGATCTTAGTCGAGAGCGGATACTGCCATACGGATACTTGCATCCCCACGCAGCCGAGTAATCGAGTCAGAAGCCCGCTCGCTAAGCCGATGGCAAATGGCGCCCTGATGAAATTAGTGTTTTTTTTTTTTTTTTTTTTTATTGTTTTTTTATTTTTTTATTTACTTTTTTTGTCTTTTTTTTTTTTTTTTTTTTCCATTCGTCCCCTATAACAAATTTCAATGCTCTGTTTGTCACGGGATGGCGTCGGTGTTTATCTGTCTGTCTGTGATTCGCGTTAGTGTGACGATATGTGTCGTGTTTTGATGGTTCGTTTTGCGTTAACAACCGTTCGAACAGACGAACATGTTTTGTATAGGTTAGTGGTTTGTCTTTCTTTATCGCATTTCAATATAGGGAAGCTGTTGCATCGATTGCACTTCATTATAGTCCGATTTCCTCCGTTCCCGTAAAACAAGGGCATCGTGTGATAAAACAACGAAGCCTGTTAGCAATGGAGTTGATTGTGCATGTTACCGGTGAGGATAGGAAAGTATTGTGTTTCAATGTTTCAAGATTTGTCATCTCTCTCTCTCTCTCTCTCTCCTCTCTCCATCTCCATCTCCATCTCCATCTCCATCTCCCCCCCCCCCCCCCCTCTCTCTCTCTCTCTCTCTCTCTCTCTCTCTCTCTCTCTCTCTCTCTCTCTCTCTCTCTCTCTCTCTCTCTCTC
>BOPN01000523.1:115000-120000 GCA_017312705.2 Penaeus japonicus | reverse complement strand
TATATATATATACAATCTACATATCACACTATGACTTTCAAATCAAAATATATTTCTACCAATGACCCATCCTTCCTCAAATCAATTCGATACCTAACCTCTATAAAAAAAAAAAAGTATTAGATCATGTTAGAACTAAGAATGACCACAACCTAATGGACAGGAAAAGGTTATACATACAAAAGAAAGAAAAAAAAATTCTCATTAGCATAGTTTTTCGCGTTTTTTTTTTTTTTTTTTTTTTTTTTTTTTTTTTTTTTTTTTTTTTTTTTTTTTTAACGGAAATCCCAGTGAGTCGCTGGTATTCCCTTGATTGATAAATATATCCTCGTAACACAGTGCTAAAATCGCTCACTCTTATGCAAGACAATAAACAGGTTAAATAAATACTTTTCGTATTAATAGAAACCACACTAACAGGAGGACAAAAAAAAAAACATTTCTTACAATAAATGCATTAATGACAATAGGCCTATTCAAGGAATATTTGCAACAACAACAATTGTAGTAATAACAGTAGCAATAACAGTGTGCTTGAAGTCTTGATGGCAATGCTATTAATAATGCAGGTAATATGAATAAGAAAAGGAAAAGAAAATGACTGAAAAAAGTGAACCACAATAATGGCGATGACGACAACGATGGTAGTGGTGATGATGATGATGATGATGATGATGATGATGACGATAATGATAGTGACAAAGCTGATGATGATTATTAAAACGGTGATTATGATGATGATGACAATAAAACAATAATAAAAACAATAACAACAACAGCAACCAAACTAAAACACAACGAAGATAAAAGAAAATACTCACAAAAAAATATGCCGTCAAGTGTCGCCCTCAGACCCTCGCAATGGACTCGGCAACCTCACTAATGTTGCAATACCTGTCTTATTCAACATAGACGTCCTTCTGTTGCGTTTATTATCACCACTTCTGCGCTATTGTACTGGAAGCATTGTGTCGGCCGCGTTAATGTCACAATCTCTTTATAACATCGGGAGCTGTATGTTGCATTCAAAGTCATCATATATTTGCATGGCATTCTCTCTAAATAAAGACAGGAAACTCTCTCCTTGTTATGAATCTTCTTGGGGGGAACTGTTATTCACATTGTCTCTATTGCATGTAGCTTATTAATTTCTGCTTTTAATTCCGTCTGACTTAAGGCATATCTGTATATATCACTTGTAGCTTATTAATTTCTGCTTTTAATTCCGTATGACTTAAGGCATATATGTATATATCACTTGTAGCTTATTCATTTCTGCTTTTAATTCCGTCTGACATAAGGCATATCTGTATATATCACTTGTAGCTTATTAATTTCTGTTTTTAATTCCGTCTTACATAATGGGCACATCTGTATATATGACTTGTAGCTTATTAATTTCAGCTTTTATTTCCGTCTTACATTGAGGCATATATGTATATATGACTTGTAGCTTATTAATTTCTGCTTTTATTTCCGTCTTACATTGAGGCATATCTGTATATATCACCAGTAGCTTATTCAGTCCTACTTTTAATTTCGTCTGACATATGGCATATCTGTATATATCACTTGCAGCTTATTAATTTCTGCTTTTAATTCCGTATGACTTAAGGCATATCTGTATATATCACTTGTAGCTTATTAATTTCTGCTTTTAATGCCGTATGACTTAAGGCATATCTGTATATATCACTTGTAGCTTATTAATTTCTGTTTTTAATTCCGTTTTACATGATGGGCACATCTGTATATATGAATTGTAGCTTATTAATTTCTGTTTTTAATTCCGTCTGACTTAAGGCATATCTGTATATATCACTTGTAGCTTATTAATTTGTTTTTAATTCCGTATGACTTAAGGCATATCTGTATATATCACTTGTAGCTTATTAATTTGTTTTTAATTCCGTCTTACATAATGGGCACATCTGTATATATGACTTGTAGCTTATTAATTTCTGTTTTTATTTCCGTCTTACATTGAGGCATATCTGTATATATCACTTGTAGCTTATTCATTCCTGCTTTTAATTCCGTCTGACGTGAGGCATATCTGTATATATCTTGTAGCTTATTAATCCTTGCTTTTAATTCCGTCTCAGATTAAGGGCATATCTGTATATATCACTTATAGCTTATCAATTCTCACATTCTATTCCGTCTTTGATTAAGGGAATATCTGTATATATCACTTGTAGCTAATTAATTTCTGCTTTTAATCATAAAGGCAAGTCGGTATGTGATAAAAGCAAGTCGGTATGTGATAAAAGCAAGTCGGTACGTGATAAAATCAAGTCGGTATGTGTTAAAAGCCAGTCGGTTTGTGATAAAATCAAGTTTAAGATATAATGAAGACAAGTCGATAAATGATAAAAGCAAGTCGGGATTGCAATACGCGTAACTTGAAATATGATAAAGGCAAGTCGGTATGTGATAAAAACAAGTCGGTATATGATAAAAGCCAAGATGTAATGAAGACAAGTCGATAAATGATAAAAGCAGGTCGGGATTACAATACGCGTAAATCGGAATATAATAAAAGCAAATCGACATATGATAAAGGCAAGTCGGTATGTTATAAAAGCAAGTCGGTATATGACAAAGGCAAGTCGGGATATAATAATACACGTAAATCGGAATATGATGAAGGGAAGGGAAGGGGGGGGAAGGGGGGATGTGGTAAAGCCAAGTGGGGAAAATCAGTACCGGTATGTATCACTCACCCCATATAGGCCTATAAATATTTCCTGCTATATCCGCGCACCGGAACTATATATTCAGATATGGCACATTACCTAAGGAATTTTTGGCTATTTCTGTGCGAAAGATATTCACTACATCTATCTTTTTCACATAGATGCATAGATATAAATTTCAGTGTTTTCGATTTGCCTTCCTGTCTGTCTGTATAAATGTTTAAGTCGATAAATAAACTATTTAGGTTTCAGTAGTTCGTTATCGGGATGATTGTTATCCTTTTATTATTGTTATTAATATCATCACTATCATCTTTTGTCATTACCATTATTATCATTAGAATTGCCACCATTATTATTACTATTATCAGTATCTTTTATCATCATTACTAATACTATTATCATGATCATTAATATCAGTGTCACCATCATTATTATTATAATTATTATTATATCTATTATCATCATCATCATTCCCATCATTATCATTATCATCATCATCATCCTTACCATCATTATCGTTACCATCTTTATCATTATCATCATTACCATCACCATCATCATCATAATTTTCCTTATCACTACCAAAAGTAATATCTTCACAACTTTAGCATTACTAAACGAAATTTTCATACTTTTACTAATCGATTTTTTTTCTTAGGACCGGCCCCTCACATTAGGGTCGGTTGGGTTACAGGAATCTTACCTTTTTCTTTCACTATGTATGTATGCATGAATGTGTGTATGTGTTATACATTCACATACATGCATTTATGTATGTATGTATGTATGTATGTATGTATGTATATGTCTTAAAGTAAGTAAGTAAGTATGTATGTATGTATGTATGTATGTATGTATGTATGTATGTATGTATGTATGTATGTATGTATGTATGTATGTATGAATGAATGAATGTATGTATGTATATAGGGTAGGTAGGTATATCTTTAAGTATTTAGACTGACTGATAGATAGAGATTGAGATACACATGTATATACGTGTAAACACTAAAAAAAAAGACAAACACGTAAATACACCTTTTCACTTCAAAAAAGTCCAATAAAATTAAGGAACGTCTTGACCCTACAGCACAATACTTTCTCGACTTCAATACCGGATGGGTAAATATTTGTCTAGTGCCGACAATTCGCAAACTCACCTAACCTCGAACTAAATACAATAACGGTAACCTAATTAAAACCGAAAATACAGACGATTTCGGGGAGAGGAGAAAAAAAAAATCCAAATTTTCCAATAAAAAAAAAGACTGAACAACCTCCCACGAACAAACAAACAAACAAACAAACAAAAAATAAAAAAAATAATAATCTAATTATATCTGTATCTCACGAGAAGGAGAAAGAGAGAAAGAGAGAGAGAGAGAGAAGGAGAAAAAAAGAAATATTGTTAAGGTCGGCGAGCTATAAACAGTGTGTGGCTACCTGCCTCACGCTCAACGTAAACAACCTCAGACCACATCCTGAACAACCCTCCGCGCGCACACCTGCTGCTCACTGCTTACTCCTGCTTACTCCTTCTGCTCCCTGACTACTCCTGCTGTTCTCTCCTTACTCCTGCTTACTGCTTCTGATCCCTGCTTACTCCTGCTGTTCTCTGCTTACTCCTTCTGTTCTCTGCTTACTCCTTCTGTTCTCTGCTTATATCTGCTGCTCCCTGCTTAATCCTGCTGTTCTCTGCTTATTCCTGCTGCTCCCTGCTTACTCCTTCTGCTCCCTGCTTACTCCTTCTGTTCTCTGCTTACTCCTTCTGCTCCCTTACTCCTTCTGCTTCCTGCTTACTTCTGCTCCCTGCTTGCTCCTTTTGCTTCCTCGCTGGATGCTCCCAAGGGAGCTTCAGTCATCTATCATTCCGTCGCTCGATGAGGTATGTGTTGTTATCGGTTTTCAGTCAAGTTGTTTTCATTTCCGTTTGGGATTGCTCTTTCTTTCTGTCTCTGATTTCTGTTTGTGTCTGTGTTTGTGTCTGTGTCTGTGTCTCTGTTTTCTGTTTTATGTCTCTCTCTCTCTGTTTTCTGTTTTCTGACTCTCTGTTTTCTTGCTCTGTTTTCTGTCTTTGTCTCTGTTTTCTGTCTCTGTTTTCTGTCTGTCTGTCTGTCTGTCTGTCTGTCTCTCTCTCTCCCTCTATCTCTATCTCTATCTCCCTCTATCTCTATCTCCCTCTATCTCTATCTCTCTCTCTATCTCTCTCTCCCTCTCCCTCTCCCTCTTCCACTCCCACTCCCACTCCCATCCCACTCCCACTCCCTCTCCCTCTCTCCCTCTCTCCTCTTCCTCTCT